>QANX01000696.1:314119-380563 GCA_003254975.1 Ochetophila trinervis | reverse complement strand
TATATATATATATATATATGTGATATACGATATATGATATATATAATTTAAATATTTAATATATATATATATTAAATATCTATCTAAGTATTTTCTATTTAATATATACAAATTTCATTTACTATATATACTATAAAATTATAAATTATGTATAAAAATATAATTTTATAAATTTAAAATATATTTATATATTATAGAAATAAAAAATATATATATAAAAATTGGTCCATATTGGCGACTCACTGCGTTGCCTTATCCCAAAATTAATGGTGGGATTAATTCCCACAAATCCAAATTTATTTCTCACTTTCTCCCCAACTACCTCACCCACCCCTTTCAAACCCGAACCGGTAAATTCAAAATTTGATTTCCATCATCTAAAACTCAAACCTGGGTATATCTTCCTCCACACCGCCATTGTGATCTGAGTGTATATTTTCCTACATGCCGCCGCTGGACTCTCGAGTATTTCTTTATACCGGCCGCCGCCAAGACCCGAGTGTATTTCTTCCTATATGTTGCCGCCGGACCTGATTGTTAATTTTTTACATGTCTTCGCCGGACCCGAGTATGTTTATACCTTTTTTTTTTGTAGGAAATTTATTAGTCACAAATGAGTTTTATACTTGTTAAAACATAATTTATTTTTGATCAAGTAATCTATTCGAAAATTTCGGCGTTAGAATCAATTACATTTTCACATTGTATATAAGGTATCAAGATTATCTTAAAAACATATAAAAAATTAAAATTATGCCCGTGAATAGAAAATGTCAAAGTATATATATCAATTACATTTTCACATTGTATTTAATATAATGATTAACTTATTTTTTTGTATCACATTCGTATAGACGGTAAAACAACTAGGAAATACCAAATGCGGGTATTTTATACCCTTTTTTTTTTGCAGAAAATGTATTAGTCACAAGTGAGATTTATACTTGTTAAAACACAATTTATTTTTGATCAAATAATCTATTCGAAATTTTAAGCTTTAGGATCAATTACATTTTCACATTGTAAATATGGTATTGGAATTATCTTAAAAACATATAAAAAATTAAAATTATGCCCGTGAATAGAAAATGTCAAAGTATATATATCAATTACATTTTCACATTGTATTTAATATAATGATTAACTTGTTTTCTTGTATCACTTTTGTATAGGCGGTAAAACAACTAGGTTATACCAAATGCGAGTATTATGTGATGATGATCATGCGGAACATCATAGTAAATAATGTTATTCTAGAAAATCTGGCGAACATGGTAATAATTACTAACATTTGTACAATAAGAATTGATAATTATTAGTTGATACTTATGTAACGCCACACTCTGTCTCCAACCAATGTTGTCTCTAATTTAGCCACCGCACTTCAGACGGTATGGAGTTTTTGGTCAGACTTCCCAGGGGGTCACCTACAGAAATGCTCCAACTATAGCACGTTTAACCCCAGAGTTCTTCCAACTCTGAAGCCAAACGCTATGAAAAGGTCTTTGTTGTTAAGAGAGTGCTCACTTTACATTTGAACCATTACCATTTGACACCCTTTAACACCCAGGCGATGTGGGATTGGACACCAATCTCTGCCAGTAAAGTAGCCTGCCAGTGCCCCTACACCCGCCCACATTTACATTGGCTCCGGATCCTGGTCGTCACACTTATTTGAACTACTTGTTTGATATGTATGTGCAGTTCCAAAATGTTGTTTGGACCCAGCAATACGTCGATAATTTTAGAGTAAAATAGATAGTTGTTTTGCTCCCATTCATATCATATTAAGATATCATATTCCAATTTATATATATAATTTTAGGCGACGAAAAACAATGTCGCATTTAATTATTGTATTTATGCAAAGATATAATTGTTTGTAATTTTGTTGTTCGCATTATTTTTACATATTTTTTTTCTTTCTCCTTTGTTATATTTAATAGTAATTGATTCTTATTTTTACTAAATTAATCATTTGCAAGAAATCATTCATTATTTTATAATATATAATAAAATTTAAATTTGTTTAATTTTAATTAATAATATTTATAAATTTAAATTAATTTTATAAAATATTCAAATGAAATTTTAAGATATAATCGATTTATTGATACTCTAAATTATAACAATAAATTAATTTTTTTTAAACTAATTTAAACTATCAAAATATAAATTAAAAAAATTATTTAACTTATCACTAAAATTAAATTAGAATTATTCAGCGACGTCTTATATAGGGATTTGCTATAACAAATTTTGCTGTGGTTTTAAAAAAATGGCCTAAATAATTAGCGACGAATTTCGTCGCTAATTCGTACATATATTAGCGATGCACTTCGTCGCCAACAAGTGGTATCAGCAACGAATAATAGTGGCCAAAAATGACCTAATTAGCGACGCAGCGCGTCGCTAATTTGAACTTTTTGGCAATGAAAAATTGTCGCAAAAACTGGTCAATTTAGTGATTTTCGTGATGAATTCTATTGTAAATAACACCACAATTGGTGATGCAGTACGTCGCTAATTGTTCTATTTTTTGCAACGAAATGCGTCGCCAATTGTAGTATTATTAGCGACAAATGTTTATCGTGAAAAACAGACAATCACAACAATATTTATGCATCAATGTTTTGTTTTAAATTCATGACGTATTTTATATATCGCGAATGGTTTTCACTTTCAATGACAGTCGATTCCACTACATAATAATTTACGTAGCTGTATACAATATAAAACGTTGTTTTTGTGTCTCCTATTAAGCATTTTTGTTATAGTGTATGATGAATAAAATTACATTTAAGTAAATTTTTAAAATGATGAACACAATTCATAGGAACCATTAAAATAATATTATATTTACTATCCTTGTTGGTAAATAAAAATTTATAAATATTTTGGTGTCTGTACGTAATTTTATTTTTATTTTATATTGGTGCCAATAAATATGATTTTTATTTGGATCATCTTCATTGATTAGGACCATTTCCTATACGTGTTAACATGCGGGGTGGGCTAATGATCGACATAGGCTCTACATCGTTTTTATTTATTTATTTGAAATATATAGCATTAATTCTAACATAATTAACTAATTAATTAAAAATCTCACTTTTTTTTTTCTCATTTATTCTGTTTAAATAAAATATAACAAAGAGACAACCAGCTAAGTAACAATAAAACCACACACGGCGGCGCCGAAATTGGGATGAATAAAAGGCACGAGCTGGAAATGGCCCAATTGGATACAATTTCCATCCACTGGTGATTGTCTTGTACGGCGGCCTGTCAACCTCACCCATTAATACACAAACTTAACCAAAATGACTCTCTCCGGGAATTTTCGGTGCGTTAATTTGGAGAACTACTACTCTTTAGATCTACATGTATCTAAGAAAAAGAAAGTATGTACTCTGAAAAATGTCAGAATTGTACTCCACTTTTACGAGTAGTTCCGGACAAGAGAATTATTATTTTTCTCACATACATATAAATTCCACCCATAAAGTCTACATGTATGTGAAAAAATAAAATATGTACTCTAAAAATATCAGAATTCTACTCAACTTTCACAAGAAGTTATGGGGCTATCAAGTTCCCACACGAGTGGTTTACCTTATGCAAGTTTTGCATAAATTTGTGATGGAGATTTGATAATCCAGAACCACTTATTATTATTATTATTATTATTATCAGTATTATTATTTTTTTTTTCACTTTTATAATTAAAATAATAATAATAAATAATAAAAACCCATATATTTCACGTTCTTCTTCAAAACGTCCATTTCACTCTCCACCTATAATTACCGCTCTCCCACTCTTCCCCACGCGTCCATAAAAATAAAATAAAATGAAAGAAACCGTTTCTTCGTACCGTTGGTCGACAATCAACCTTGGAAACCGAAACCTTAACTGCGGGCGGCAGGCAATGAATTGTCCGCAAGATTGGCCTGAGCCTATCGTCCGAGTCCAATCCCTGTCGGAGAGCGGCTCAAACGTCATACCGGACCGGTATATCAAACCGGCGATGGACCGGTCAACGAAGTCTTCAGTGGAGATCAGCGATGCTGCTAATAATATCCCCATCATTGATCTCCAAGGCTTGTACGGCGACGATTGTGAACTCCGAAACTCCATTCTCCGTCAGATTTCGGAGGCTTGCCGAGAGTGGGGATTCTTTCAGGCGGTGAGGCACGGAGTTCCGCCGGAATTGCTGGACCGAGCTCGGGAAGCTTGGCGCGGCTTTTTCCACGCGCCGATGGAAATAAAGCAAGCCTACGCCAACTCTCCCAAGACTTACGAAGGCTACGGAAGCCGCCTAGGAGTCGACAAAGGCGCTATTCTCGACTGGAGTGATTACTACTTTCTTCATTTTCTTCCATTGTGCTTGAAGGACTTCGACAAGTGGCCTCACCATCCACACAATTCGAGGTTTTTTTTTTAGGATTATTTTTAACAGAGCTTTTAAATTTAGTTTAAATTTTTAATAATTTAATTATAATTTTTATTGTTATATTTAATTATTATTATATTATTGTTAAACTGTAATTAAAAATAATAATATATTTTAGAAAAAAATAAAAAATATAATAGTAATTATATATGGTAATAAAAGCTCCAAATGAATAGTTTTTAGTTGAAATTAATTTTTTTTATTTTAATACATTTTAAAATTTAATTTATTTATATCTTTCTAATTAATTTGTGCAATTGATATTTTTAATATGAAAAAATTATACTTTATCTAATTTATTTAAAATTGACAAATTCTGTCAATTTATAATTACGTGTATAACATATAATTTTTAAAATTACTTTTTTTATTTTTTATTGTACTAAAAATTAAAAAATATAAAAAAAAAATTAAAATTCATTTATGATTTCTTTTTATTTTTTTTAGTGTTTAGTATAATTAAAAATGAAAAAAAAATAATTTTAAAAGTAACATGATATCCGCGTTACTTCTAAGCTAACAGAATTCTTTAATTTTAATTAAATTGAATAAAAATAATTTTTTTTTTAAATTACAGCATATAAATGGTATAAATTAGTCGTGAATACATGCAAACAAATTTAAATTTAAAAAATATTAAAAAATATTTATTTATTTTTTTTCTGAATATGTAAAAAAAAATGATTTCACTTTGAAAGTTACCCAAGAAATTAAATTTTAAATACGATATTGGGTTTGTTTTGTTTGGACGATTTGACACACAGACAAGTAATTGACGAGTATGGGAAAGAATTGGTAAAGCTGTGTGGGAAGTTAATGAAGGTTTTGTCAGTAAACTTGGGATTAGATGAAGATTATCTTCAAAATGCATTTGGCGGCGAAAACATAGGGGCGTGTTTGAGGGTCAATTTTTATCCAAAGTGTCCACAGCCTGACCTCACACTGGGTCTATCTTCTCATTCGGACCCTGGAGGTTTGACCCTTTTGCTTCCGGATCAACAAGTCAATGGACTTCAAGTTCGCAAGGATAATAAATGGATCACTGTGAAACCTGCTCCACACGCTTTTATTGTCAACATTGGTGATCAAATCCAGGTATTTTTTTTTTCTTTTTTCTTTTTTTAACTTTTTGTTTTTGTTTTTTATTGTTTGAGATTTCATTACACTTGAAGAAGCTTTAGACGTTTGGTTGGGAATATTCATGAACCATATAATCAAAAGCACATGGAGGGGTCATGTTCTGATGAGTAATATTAATCCAGTCATTAATTCCATAACATTGGTAAAATAATATTATTTATTCAGAATATGAGCATGCATGTTAAAATTAATGGTTTTGTTTTTTTTAAAAAATCAAACATAAAAAAACCCTATTTCGGTTTCTTGACAAAGGCCCAAAACAGCATGGTGGATGAACAAGTTGCACAATTCTTTAATTAATATTTGCCATTGGCTCCTAATTAACAATACATTATACTTCCTATGATATGAATGGATATTTCCTACTTGGGGCCATCTTACATTGACTGGTTTTTTGGATGTTAAAAATTCTTTTTTTTTTTAATTCTTTTTGTTAAAATGTTTTTTAATTAATGACAAGCTGTTCATAAAAGAAGAGATCGATGGTAATTTAATTTGATATAAAACCTCTTTAGAAGTTTGTAGAAACTAGAAAGATCGGTTTAACGTATTTTTTTTTTTAATAATAACTATATATGCCTAGAGGTTTGGGATAAGATTCTTGTATCTTTATAACAATTAACCATGTATTATATTACCTCCCTTGTGATTCTTGTAATATTTAACTACTTCATTTCACTATCTTTTCACTATATCACGATTCCTTTCATACGAGCTAGCTTTTTAATATATATATATATATATATATATATATTATTATTATTTGAACTCGTGATCATTTCCGAATTATATTCAGGACATTCATTCTTTTTCGTCATATATATTCTAACAATATTTAAACGACTTAATTTAGTTTTAAAACTTTTGATAAAAACATTTAAGGAGATAAAATTCAACACATGCATGAGAGGTTGCTTAATTATTGTAATATAATTTTATTGTACCTTATATTGTGTTTTACTTATCCACTTATTAAATTAATTTACCCATATTTTATTTATATTAATTTTTCAGTCATTGATATATTGCCACATTTACTAGATTAGTTTGGTAAACAAAATTAGTTTCTGTAGTATTACTCATATATAAAAGTGTGTGTGTGATATCTTGTCTGGCATCTTATATGCAATCAATCAATAGAATTTTTCATCCTGAATTACATGCAATTAGGCGATAATTGGGCAGCAAAAGCTGTCCAATGTCACACAGTAAATAAAATTATATATATATATATATATATGTATGGCATTTACTCAAACCTAATTATGTTATGTTGACTTTCTAGCTAGTTAAAATTCAAAATCCAACCCACAAGTTAACTTAATAATAAATTCTTAATACATCTTAATTTGTTTTAATGGTGAATTAGGTTTTAAGTAATGCAATCTACAAGAGTGTTGAACATAGAGTGATTGTAAATTCAGACAAGGAGAGGCTTTCTCTGGCTTTCTTTTACAATCCAAAGAGTGACATACCAATGGAGGCAGCAAAGGAGCTTGTGACATCAGATAGACCTGCACTGTATCAGCCTATGACATTCGATGAATACAGGCTTTTCATTAGATTGAAGGGTCCTCGAGGCAAAACCCAAGTGGAGTCGCTGAAATCTCCAAGATGATAGTGACACATTTTACAAGTCACTGTAAATCCCTAATGTAAAACAATCCATTTTAATTAGTTCTTTGAGTCAATCAATTGTACATCTTTGCAATCATAGAGGGGTTTAAGAGTTCTTAACGAATTAATGGATAAGACATGATGAAAAATATAGTGAAAATAAAGGGCAAAAAAAGAAAAAAAAAATGTAGATGAGTCTTCTTTATGTGATTAATTTATCATTAGTATTTGTTTCTTTGTTTTTGGAGGGGTCTACAAAAAGATCCTATTTGCGTCTTATGACAAGGCTTTTCCCCCACTTGACTCCATTGATTGAGGGCAACAAATTAGCGGTTAATAAAATACATAGTTACAATATAGGCCATTGAACATGACATTTAATTATTAGTTAGAATTGTGATAAATATATATAGAAATTTAAATTTCTTATAAGTTTTGCTCAAAAAAATAAATCTACAATTTTTTTTTTCTTTTTTTTTTTAATAATATGTACATATCATTATTAACATCATTTTGGGTCGTTGGATCTATCTAATCTTGTATATGTCGAAATATACTTAAACGACAGTAAGAAAGAGTATGGTGAGTCATAAATATACTTTATGGATATGGAAAAGTAGATTGATGTATGTGCTTAAGCACCATATATATGATATATATTTTACGACAAAACCAAGTGGTCATTTTTTAATTCATTAACATTGTTATTTTAAAACATAAATTTGATAAAATAAATATTAACGAGATCTAAACAAACACTAAGATTATTTGAATCCTCCATTTATTTTTGCTACATGCTTGTGTATTGTTTTTTTCTTAACACTTGAAATATAATATATATATATAGAAAAATTCTATCATAAATGTTAGAGATAAAATATAAAATAGATGATAAATTACATCTATCAATTTAAAATTTTAAAATAATATTAGAACTTAAACAAGTATACATGTGAAGAATAATGATAAAGATAAAATATATAACAGATAATAAGCCATATTCCATTATGAGTTAGAGAAATATTAATTTAACAATCAAAAATATCCAGATGTCCAAACCTCTCTCTTTCTCTCTCTATATATATATACATGTATAATTCTGTTTTGGCAGGACTTTTTAAATGTTGTTTTCAAAACTCAAAACACAGCTTCTAATTTTTTTTTGGAAAAGTTTCATACCGCCATAAAAACTTTTACCAAATCTAGCATGTGGCTTCTCTCAAGAAGTTTTTCTGAAGAAACTAAAGTAAAAATTATCCCCAACATGCCTTCAGTCATTCACCTTGTCATGCTAATCCATTTACTAGATTATTATCATCTATTATGAAAGAACCCGTGAAGAAGGATAATATATAAAATTAATTAGTACTTTAATTATATTTATGGCACATCATCCAACGCGATTTTTCTTTCTAAGTACGTATACTAACTGAAAAAATTAATAAATAAAATACTATTGTCTTCTACTCGAATTGGAGTTTTTCAAGCCGTTTATCTATGACCCTGTTCTGTCTTGAAGGAAGCTTTATATCGCACTAGATATGAAATATGATATAAAATATATGTTTATCTTTTCGTTTAATTTTTTAAATTTACAAAGTGATCGTGCTGAGTAGATGTTGATTGATTTTCTATGCATCAATAATGTTTTAAAGTCAAGTGTCAACTATTAAGGTTCTTTTCAGATAATAGATATTTTATATAATTAATCACATGTTTGTTACTATATAGCTTGTTTTTTATAATATTTAATTAATTCACATATTTTTAATAATTTTTTCTTGCAATGGAATAGACTTGATCCAACTTTATTAATTTAATAATTATTACCTAAACAACATATTGTGGTTTACATCATGGTAGTTTAGTTGGTTTTGAAATTTGGAACCTTTGAATGATTGTTTAACATCAATCTCACTGTTATTGTATAATTAATTGTGAGGCAATCTTTGATGGTCCTAAGGAGCTGATGATGCTTTGCACTTGCAGCCTTTAATTTGACATTAAAAAATCTATAGCTGCTGAAAATCTTTGGTCATCAATATGTAATTGCTAGCTCTTCTTTATTCATCCACTTGTCTGATATATTCAGGTGTGAACATATAGAAAAAAAACTTAATTTAATACACGTGCAAAATAATAAAAATTATATGCTTACATTTTATTTATTATTTTCCAATACAAGTAGTACTGTGCTATTTGTATTTCAAAAAGAAAAGAAAAAAAGTATTCTACCACAGGCAGATTTAGAAATGTTAGCAAAAAGGACCGTTTTAGAGTAATTATTTTTTAGTAGAGCGGGTTTCTAAAGGCTTTATTACATATTAAGAGCATCTTTAGTGATTTTGTCCATTAGTGTACAGGTGGCATAAGATTTGAAAGATGTTAGTGTTTATGTGGCATATTGTCAATTTTAATAAATAGTGAGATTTAAAAGTTATTTTTCAATGGATTTTGTTTAGAATGAAATTAACTAATAATGTGTAGTTTTTTTAAATTATATTTAATTAAAATTAAGCCTCGTTAAAATACAATAAAAAAAAATACTACTACAAAAAGAGATCATATATGACGGTTAAAATTCTATATAAAAATCGATTTTCAGAGTAACCGTCGTTGATACATTAAAACGACAGTTATTAATTTTTGGGAGCGATAATAACGACGGTCCGTCGCATAAAAAAATATAAACGATGGTTTAGGAAGAACCGTTGTTGTTGTTGTAGGTTACAAAGAAGGTTACCCATTTGGAACCGTCGTTTATAATGCCCCAAGACACGTGCATGCCACGTGTCTTGGTTGTAGGCTATCTACTACGGTTCTCGTGGGAGCCGTCGTTTTTAGTCTATGTTATAAACGACGTTTCCCACAAAAATCCTCATTTATAATGTCAAAAGACATGTGGATGCCTCTTGTATTGGTTGTAGGCTATATACGACGATTCCAAAGGATTTTGTAGACAAAACTATCGTGATTACACAAAACGGTGCCATTTGGAGTAAAAACGACGGTTCCATTACAAAACCGTCGTTTTTACCCCTTTCCAAAAAAAAAAAAAAAAAAAAAAACACTACGATTTCATTAGAAAACTGTCATTTTTATCAAAACAGCGCCGTTTTGTACTGGATAATGACAACGGGCCTAGCATTTATCCATCGTTTTTAACTCTGTATTTTGTTTTTTATATGCCTATTCCTTTCTCATTTTCCCTCACTTCTTTAGAAACTCTAAAGCACCCGCCGTTGTTCCTCATCTTCTCCATTGTGGTCGTCGTTCCTCCGCTTCTCCATTGTGGTCGGATTACTTTTTCATTTCACAGAATATTTGTGATTTTTAACCCAAAAACTTTAAAGTTAGTACACGGCAATCTATTTACATTGTTTTTAACAAATTGTGAATGCATTATTCCGTGAAAATGTTTGAATCCATGCATTGAAAAATTTGAATATTGAATATATTGTGTTCATCTAGTTGTTAATTTGTGTATGACGGGCTTAACTCGTTCATTAGAAAGTTCAAATATTGAATATTGAATGTATTTGTTAAGTTGGTTGTTAATTTATATATTGTATATATAATCAGAAATTGTATAAACTATCTGGTGATATATATTAAACCTGATGATATGTATGAAACTCAATGCTAAGTATTAAACTCGATGATATGTATGAATTACTCGTGCATATATTGTGCACATTTTGTGTGAAAAATTGTATATGAGAGTTGTGGTTAAATTAGTAATTTTGTATAAGAGTTTTGTAATTAGAATATATTTAATATTTAATATAATTTTGTATAAATTAATTTAAAAGCCGCTGAAAAAAAATATAAAATGACGGTTTTTATGTAGAAACCGTTGTCTGTGTTTAGTATAGACAACAGTTTATATATAAAAATTGCCGTTTATAATAAATATAGACGATGGTTTCTACATAAAAACCGTCGTCTATATATTTGCCGCGTAACGTCCACGTGGCTTCGGCATGGTTTTAGACGACAGTGTAGTCCATAGTAATAATGTTTTAGACGTCGATTTTTAACCGCCGTCTATGTTTTATGACTATTGACAACGCCTAATTAGACGACGGTTTGTGTCCGTCGTGTAAACACTTAAGACGTCAATTTTTCACCGTCGTTTTTTACCCTATTTTCTAGTAGTGAAAATAAATAGTTAAATGCACTTTAGCATACTCTATAATTCATATTGATCACATAAAAGACTTTACAATTAATTTTAGCTTTTCAATACGGTCACATTTTAAAAAACATTACAACACGGCCCAAATCTATTGAATCTACATTTTTGGTGCACGTGATCTTTTAAAATTCATTTTCTTAAACTTTTTCAATTTACCAAAAAAATTTAAAAAAAAAAATTAAAATTCATTTTAATACCTTCTAAATTCAATATGAAATATTATTTCATCCTCTGAAATGCATTTTACCAATTCTTTGAAATATTAAAAAAATAAAAAGTTATCCAAATTGTTTTATATAAAAACTGTTATTTCATGCTAAATCCCTAAATATAATTTTTTATCATGAATTTTTTTTTTCATTCTCTCTATTTTTTCCTCATGAAATCTATTTTTCATCTAAATTTTTTTAACATCCTAATTCTTTTCGTAATAAAAAAAATATATAAGATAAAAAAAATTTCATGATGAAAAAGTTTATAAGACGGAACAAATTTTCATGATCAAAGCTTCTTTTTATCAATTTAGGATGAAAAGAAAAAAATATATTATAGGATTAAAACTATTTTATGATGAAAAATTATATAGGATGAAAAAAATTATGATAAATTTTTTTTAGCAATTTAAGATAAAAATAGAATTTAGATGAAAAGAATTATAGGGTTAAAAATCATTTTCATGAAGAAAAATTTATAGGATTAACAAAATTTTCATGTTAAAAATCTATAGAATGAAATAAATCTTCATGATAAAAAAAAGTTTAGTAATTTAGGATGAAAGAAATTTTTAAACGAAAATATATAGATATATATATATATATATTTTAGGATTAAAAAAAATCATGATGAAAAAATATATAAAATGAAAAAAAATTTCTTGATAAAAACTTACAGTTAGCAATTAAGGATGAAATAAAAACTTTTACATGAAAAAATAAATTTGGATAATATTTTTTTAAAAATATTTTAGAAAATTAGTAAAACAAAAATTAGATAGTATTAGAGTGTAATTAACTAATTTTTTTTTTCAAAATTTTAGATAAAATGAAAAAAATTAAGGAAATGAATTTTAAGGGGTGACGTGCGCCATTTTGACAAAAAAAAAAAATTAGATTTAACGAAATCTGACTGCATTGTAATTTTTTTGAAATGTGAAAGTATTAAAATGTTAAAATTAATTATAAAACTTACAAATTCAATTATAAGTGGTATTAAAATGCATTTAATCTAAAAAAATGAAAAAGAAAAGTAAAATAACGAACAGAAAATGTACCTATGAACCTATGGGACAAACAAAGAACCATACAAGGCAGAGATTTATGAAATACTTCATTCTCCTAAGTGTGGATTTTGTAAATCATGTAGTTCCATTTTTTTTTATACAATTTGTATGGAAGTCTCTTAATTTATATTATGTATTTGTTAAATAAGTTGGGTTTATCCAATTTTCCCCCTACCATGCATTCATACTTCAAGGTATAAAGCATTGAAGCTTCAATGTCTGTGTCTCTTCCTTCACCCTCCTTAGATTTCTTAATTATATACGGAAGATAAGAATTCAAAACAATGTCTTTATGCTTCTCGTTGAAGCTCAATTTGAAAAAGCAGAGCTCGGACTTAGGAATAGAGGTGTGAGTACCACATACGTAGTACTTTGATGGGATTTGCTTGGAAACCAATTTCCAATTCAGGATGACCCCATTGAAAGAATCGGTAAGCTCTTGGTTTCTTTCCATGGAGAATATTGAAATCTTGTTTTCTCTGTAACTCCTAACGCTTTGGCATTGGAAGAGATAGTGGCCCGAAGATAGACTTGAGCTGCTTTGAAGAGATGGTTTTAGTTAAGACCATTGAGCGACGGAATGGATGAGCATGGCGGTGTGTAGTTTTTTTTTCTTTTAATAAGAATTGATAAAAATAATTAAAGTGCTGAGTTAAACTATCTAACAGAGTCTCTAAAAATATATTATCTCTTTGAGAGTTTTTATTTTTTTGTTGCTACTTCAACTTGATAGAGCTCTTGTACAAAACAATTGAAAAATGATTTTTAAAAAGTTGTATATTTATCTGATATGACAAAAAAATTTCTAACAACAGATAGAACCATTAAAGATGCTCAAACAAAGCGAGTTTCAAAAATAGTAACTTAAATAGAAAATAAAAAATATTTCATTTAAAGATAGAGATTATACTCCAGAAATTATTTTTTTATTTTTTTTTATATATGTTAGGAGNTATTTTTTTTTATATATGTTACAAGTTGTCATATTCGAATTTGCTACTGTTATTTTAAAAAATAATAATTTTGTCACCATATGGATCTCAATGCATCAAATTTAAAGGTGAAATCTAAACTTATTTATAAGTTATAAATATTACTCTAAAATTATTTTTGAATAAAATAAAAGTAAAATAGCATATTACGAAATTAAATGGGACAAAAATTTAATGTAATAATTGAAATATTGAAACATAAATAAAATTAAAAATGACAAATAAAAATTTATTGAGATGAACATATAATATTCATTGCAAACTTAAAAAGCAAATAAATATATATGAACTGGATTATCAATAATTTAATATATAAATATATAATAAAAATTAATTAAATATACAATAAAAAACTATTATAGTTATTATCTATTACATTATAAAATACTAAATATATTATCTTCATTATAAATGAGTGATATGAAAGGCTTAACATTAAATTTAGACTTAATTACAATTTGATACTTTAAACTATAAGCGTCTTGCGATTTGGATCATAAATTTTTTGTTTGGTCAATTTAAGCTTTAAATTTTTAAATTGGTGCAAATTGGTCTATTTCAACGGTTTTGTTGGACGGACCTTTAACGAAGTACATGTAACGAGGTACATGTAACAATCATGTGATAATGTGTTAATTGCAATTTAGTAACCTGAACTCTTATGGTTGTGTGATTTAGACCCTCAACTTCATAATTGTGCAATTTGGATAGTCAAATTTATAATTGTGCGATTTGAGCTTTTGATTTTTTAAACATGTGCAAATTGGTTCAATTTTACAGTTTCAGTGGACATACTCTTAATGAGGTGTACATGACAAGCACAATCAAATTTTTTTTTTTTTTAATTTGAAGCAAACCAGTAACCACGCCATCACGCTCCATGGATTTTTAGCTCGAACCATCCATTGCCAACACCATTTTTGGCGAGTGGATAATTACTGCCCATCTAGAGGTAATATGTAAGCTTCAAGCAGTAAAATCATGTCATCCTTAAAACTCGAATTAGCTGGAAAAATGCGCTTATGACACTGTAACTTGCTGCCAATGTGGCCATTAAGGAGGCTTTTACTACCAATATCAAAAATCACCTTTGGCATAAAATAAAACCTCTCTCACCGATCTATGTTTCAATAGTGGTCATGTGGCTTGATCTCTGAGATGGTGTAGGTATCATGTCCCGATTTCAACACAAATCCATCTAACAGAAGCTCAAAGTCGCGACAAAGCCTCTTTCTCTGGCAACACTATCTTCGCCAAGTGGGCTCTCCCCACCCACGATGTAATGTTCACTTTTCGCCAATCAATGTGATATAGTCAAGCTTGTGGCCTTGGAAAGAAATCTAACAAACACCCAAAACTCACTCAAATTATCATTGGGCTGCCAAAATTTTTGGCCTGTTACGTATACCACCAACATCATTGAAAATTAGCATCTGCTTAATTATCAAACTCCCAATATTTTGACTCTCAATTTCACCGCAATAACCTTAGCGAAAAGTTCAAAATTTAGCCACATTCTACCACTTTGCAATTTAGTATCTTGAAATTTACTTCAGGTTAAGAGAGAAAAAGGGTCATGTGCTTGTCACGTGCTTTTCGTTCACAGTCTGTCCACTTAAACTATGAAATTGAACTAATTTGCAATAATTTGAAAAATTGGAGGCCCAAATTAAACAACCATGAAAGTTCAAGGTACTAAATTTCAATTAATCCATTATCAAGTGCTTGTCACATGCATCGACCATTTTAGTGGTCCATCCAATGTAACAGTAAAATTGGACTAATTCGCACAAATTTCAAGAAATTAAGGCTTAAATTGACTAAAGATGAAATTTATGGCCTAAATCACAAATCGGTGATAGTTTAAAGTACCAAATTTTAATTTACCCTTAAATTTATCTATTCTATATTTTATATTATTTTCATGATAAATAATGATATAAAGTTTTTTTTTTTGGTAAATAATGATTAAAATTGTTTAGTATTAAATTTAGCGGGTCAAACTACTAAATTTAAGAGTTTATAGTTATTTTTTGAGAAGGTCCCCTAAATACAATTTTTTTTTCCAAATATTATTAAATACATACAAGAAAATGTTTGGGAGGACCATGGCCTCTAGGCGCTAAAGGTGGGCATAGTCGATTTCGGCCGGTTTTTAACCGGATTTGCACATAACCGAAAAATGTCAGTTTTCATTTGGATAACAACAAAAACCGACCGATAATATATAACCGATGTAAAATAGCACTAGTAATGATCGATCGGTTTTGATTGTTATCGGTTGGTTTGGATTTCAACAAGGAGAAAATGGAAAAACACAGCTACTGACAAATTCAAAAAAGCCACAAACATTATATTCACAAAAAAACAAAGAAAAGAAAAGAAATAAAAAAATAAGAAAAGAAGAAAAAATCTTCAGATGCCGTCGATGATGAGACACGGTAGAGGACGAGAAAGATGAAACGTCAAATCAACAATGACAAAGAGACAAAGGGAGATGAAAAAGAGAGTTGAAGTTGAGAGAGATAGAGGGAGAGTTTATAGCGAAATGGGAGAAACAGAGGGAGGCAGCGGGATGGAGGAGTCGGAAGAAAGAGTTAGGATTTTTCACATTTTGAGATATATGGAGGGTAATTTGGAAAAATCAAAAATCAATGGCTGTGATAAAAAAAAAATAGAGGGTGACGTAGCGCAATGTGAAGAGAAAAGACATGTGACTAGTTCGATTTGGCACGGTTTGGTGGAATTTTTACAAAAAACGCAAACCGGACAGGTCCATTTGGTTTCCCTGCAAAAAATAAAAAAAAAATAAAAAAAAAAACCAAACCAAATTGAGCAGCTTTAACAGAAATCTAGCACCGATGCTGAACCACCCAATTTGGTTCAGCCGATTTCAATGGATTGGTCAATTTCCAAATCTGCCTCGATACTATTTTTTACCAATAAAATAATTGCATTTATCATCATTTGGCTTCCAAAAAAAAATATTTACATGGTTAGTATAGTGATTAATCTTAACCTATTCTTACTTCATGTCAGATTCATCATCATATAGATAAATTTTCTTCTTACTTTTAGTATTAGATTTATAATCACATTTAAGGGTAAATTATACAAAACCCCCTTCCACAATTTGATACACTTACAAAACCCCCTTCAAAGAAAACCCCTTCAAGCTATTAAAAACCTACAGCTCAAAGAAAAAGATACAGTACCTTTATTAAAAAAAAATCTATAACAAACCAAAATTAAGTAAATGCCCATAATGGATAAACTCATTTAATTAGTGTTAATATTAATTTTTTTAAAAGTATTATTTTAACATTAGATAATAAAATATTTGCATTAAATTATCTGGAAAAGGGTATTTTTGTCAAATTGTATAAGTTTTAGTATTTAATTGGTTTAAAGAGGGCAATTTGTTTTACATAATCATATTAAGGGATTTGTTTGTTATTTTAATAGTTTAAAAATGTTATCTGTAAGTGTTAAATAGTTTAATGGGATTTTGTGTAATTTGTCCTATCTATAATTAATAACATCGATGCTGATATGGAGAACCAAGCAGGCTGTTAGTTTTAAAAAGTAAATTACATTTTGACATATATCCTCTAGCTTTATATTTTTTTCTTTATTGTAATTTCAGTTATCAATATATAGTTTTAAAACTCACTGGTTTAGCCTTCAATAAAGCCCTTAATTTTCGTTTTGATGCAATTTAGAACAATTTGATTTTCAACTAAGCAGTGCATGCTAATGGCTATCTTAAGTGACTTCTGTGTGGATTAAAGTTCAATTCTTTCCAAAATAGAAAGTATTAAAATGCAAACTCTTAAAACTAAAGAGCCAAATGCATAAGATTAAAAGTAAATTAGTACTTTTTAGTTTCAAAGTATTGCATTTTAGCATTTTTCAATGGGTTAATTCCAACTTGACCCCTCGATGTTTGGGTTTATAATTACAGATTGTTCTATGATGTTTGAAAAATTGAAGATGCTTTCTCTGCTAATATTGATTTTCTATTAAAATTAATAGAAAAAGAGTATTTTTGTCCCCATCTCTACTCTCTCTTTGATTTATACAAAAACCCAGATAACTAAACTACCATAATAACCAATATGAAGGTGGAACTAAGCATTCTTTCCTTCCAAATATTGGAGGGCAGTGGCGTTCCATAATAGTAAGTTGATCAATACCAAACTTTTTTTCATTTTAGTACGAACAAAATATTCATCGATGTTACTTCATTAAACTATATTACATAGCCATGAACTCGGTCTAGATCATATACTATTAGGAAATGATTAATTACGTACCTAATGCATTTCTCTTTCAACTCTTTCTCTCCCCTCCATTGCAACCTGTTGTGGCGATTTTTCGTCTCGGACCGGGCTTCTCGGGTTCCTGCAAACACGGAGCAAAACCGGTTAGAGGGGCGCCAGTGTGGTGGCCAGCCTTTCCCCTCCGATGGTTAAGTCAGTCATGATCCTTAGTCCAATAGTGTAAATGACAAAAAATGGCCTAAGGGGGATCAAAGTTGGAAAAAGGGGGGAGAAAAATTGGAGAAGAGTTAGAGAAAAAGGGGACCAAAAAATGTCTTGTTCTTTCTCAAAAAAATGAGAGGGCTGTCCGGTTTTGGTGAGGTGAGGGAGGTAGTGAATAGTCTTTTTTCCTTTTAGCTTTTTTTTTTTTGTGTTGTAATCATAGCAAGAAGAGGTCAAAAATCACTTTTTTTCCAAAATCAAGGGTTTGGTGGTCTCAAAAATCACAAAAACCAAGGTTAGCCGAATTTTGGGAAAAAGGAGAGAAAATATGGTGAGGGTGATGGGGGTTGGTGGCTCTCGGGCTGCGTGCGGCTTGTCTCCAAAAACTCCCCCCTTTTTGCTTTATTTTTACCTCATAATTTACACATGGAGGGCTTAGATTAACTCACCAAAAATCCTATATCTTAGATGGGAGACAAGTGTCCCTCCCCAAATTTATGGGCTTTGGATATTTTTGGGCTTATGTGGCCACCACATTGTTGGGCATTTATTTTACTACCATCAATCATTAGGTATTTGGCTCATTTAATAGGCAAAAATACCCACAACACAACCAACACTCACAATCCATATATTCACTCCCTAAGCGACAGTACATCTCATACACTCCTACTTTCTCTTCTTCACTTTCTCTCAATCCAAACACCCCCAAACCTCTCTCTCACTGCTTTATCTCTTACTCCCCCACCACCACTTTACAGCTTTCTCCTCCACCACTTCTTCCATATCATCTTTAATCTCCTAAACTATTTCCTTGGTCACTCTCGACACCACCTCTCCACACAAAACTTCCAGCAAGGCAATGAAGAAACTTGTCATCTTCTCATCTCTCTCATTGTTCTTGTGAAAAATAAAACATAAAAAATAATGTAACCAATAAATTTTATATTATTGAAAGAAAGGAAGAGAAAAGAAAAAAAATTATTTAAAAGCTATAGGAGGGCATTTTTGTCATTTAATGTGCCACATAAGAGAGAGAAGATGATTTAATGGACGAATTCTAATAGTAGATGAGGTATTTATAATTTTTCTAACATCAGAAAACGATCTGTAATTAATCTAAATCTCAGGGGATTTAATTGGAATTAACCCTTCTTTAATTTGAAATATATATACAAAGATAAATTACAATTAGTACCCTGAACTTATTGAGTTGTACGATTTCAACACTAAACTTCATACTTGGTCAATTTAAGCCTTAAAGTTTTCAAAGTTAAGCAAATTTGTTCAATTGGACCATTTTTTGGATGGATCGTTAACAAGGTGCATGTAACAAGCACGTGAGCTAGAGTTAATTGCAATTTAGTATTATTAACTTTTATGGTTATGCAATTTGAGCCGTCGATTTTTCAAATTTGTGCAAATTGGTTCAATTTCACAATTTCAGTGGACATAATATTAATGGGGTGCACATGACAAGCGCATTACCCTTTTCCTCTATTAATTTGCACTGTCCTAAGCAGTATTATTTTCAACTAATTCAAGCTATAAAATTGACTTCTTTTTCTATACTCGAAGCTTGCCAGTTAGCTCTGGATGGGCAGAAATTACCCATTCATCGAAAATGGTGCTAGTAGTGGATGGTCCGACCTTACACTGCTATGCTTTAATGGTGGCATGCTTGCCGATTTTCTCTATCATTTGCTTCAACTTAAAAAAAAGAAAAAGAAAAAAAGGATCACGTGCTTATTATGTGCATCCCATGAACAATATATTCACTAAAACTGTGAAATTGAACCAATTTGAAAAAATGAAGGCTCAAAATACACAATTTGCCCAAGTTGCCGAATTTAAAATCAATGATCGACTCAGAAATAATGTCGCCTTTTTTTACTAAACAAGATGCAGCAATTATGTCACTTTTTTTTAATAAGCAGCGATGCTAAGGAAATGTTGCTAATT
Source organism: Ochetophila trinervis (assembly GCA_003254975.1). Taxonomy (NCBI): domain Eukaryota; kingdom Viridiplantae; phylum Streptophyta; class Magnoliopsida; order Rosales; family Rhamnaceae; genus Ochetophila; species Ochetophila trinervis. Next base: position 360,435 of record QANX01000696.1, on the reverse strand, counting down.
TTGACTATTTTCAACGTCGTATATAGTTAGAAATATTTTTTCACTCAAATAAACGATGCATAATTAAAAATTAATTTAATTAATTAAGGTTTAATGAATAAATTGTAAAAAAAAATAAAAAATAAAAAAATTGGATAAGAATTAGTGCCCCCAAGCATCACAAAATGTTAGAATAAAAATGACGCTGTGCATCGCAAAATGGCAAATATTTTAGCGACGTTTAGCATCGCTATATTTTTCTCTTTTAGTGATGCATATCGTCACTAAAACAATATTATATTTAATTTTAAAATAATTTATTAGTTTACATAATTAGTTTAAATTAATAATTTATTAATTTAATTTAAATTTATAGTTTATAATTTATTAATTAAAATTAGTAATTTATTAAATTAGAATTGATTATTAATTAATTTTTCAATTTTGTTAATTAATTGTTCATAAGACAAAAATAAAAAAATAATTTTATAATAAATTTACATACAATTTTATTATTTTCATAAATACAATAATTAAATATAATATTATTTTTCATTACTTCAATATAAAATGGAATAGGCTAGCTTGCTGTTGGTAATTATAATGGAAAATACAAGAGTTCTGCTCAAAACCGATCCATATCATTAGGGATGGAAAAAATCTTCGTTTAACCCGATCCCCATGGAAACCCGTCCCATTACCCCATTAAAAGGAGAACGGGGCAAGGATGCTTGCCTTGGGCCGGAGACAGGGCGAATACGGGGCGGGGAATATGTCATTATGTTTTTAATATATTTTATATAGTTAAATATATATAGACGTACTTTTATATAAATCTATATTTATAAATATCATAACTATATATTATTTATATATATTATGTTAAAAAATTAAAATTTGATTTTTTATTTTTGATAGGTGAATGGGAATTTCTATCATGTCCGATTCAAAATAAATGAAGAATGGAATGGGAATGGAGAGTAAAAAACTAAATGGACAGGAAGTAAGGAAGGCCACCCCGACTCTGCCCCACCCTGTTTCCATCACTACACATCATCTTAGGTCTAAGTTATATTTTTATACTGCACACACACCAAAAAATTAATTTAATTAAATATTTAATGAACAATTCTTATTAAATTTAATAGATAACTGAAATTAAAAAAAAAATTTTAGCAATTATTATTATTTATGATAAGTTGTTTCGACTAACATTATTAACTATGATGTCCCTCATGATCATTATGATATATTACCCGCATTCAAAATTCTAAGCTTGGAATGTCTTGTACATTTAGCAAACAATATGTAATATCAACTCAAATATCACATGCATGTTAACATTTTTGAATTTAATTAAATTAAAGACTAATTAATTTTTACACGTACATATCCAACAAACTTCTAAAGTTGGTACACACACCATTTTTTTCCTAGAAATAAATCATAAAATTATGCAGGCAGGATAAACAACATCCAACATCCAATGGGAACATAAAAAGAATAAATGATAAGAAATTACAATTGCTAGTATGTAATTAGTAAAACTCAAATAATAGTTAACATCATAAAAGTACATATCGTTTCCAATATGAGAAAAACCATAGTTGACCATTTTTTTGCATCTTTCCATCTCAGCAAGATATTCAAATCTCACTCATCAGGATGTTGTCCATATATAGTAGCAACATCTTCAGGATGTATAGAACAATATTTTCCTATTTGTATGTCCATCAATCTAGAATGTATTTGCCCACATAGTCAAACTAATTTTAAGCAATATAATTTTTTTGAACAAATCCGTATCAATATAACAACTAATTAAATGCAATAAAATTGGATATGTTCCTTATATATACCAAAGTGCACGGCGAAGACAAGTTTTGCATATAAAAAAAATTGGAGGTCCTTTTTTCGATATGGGCTACCATATTTTATACCCCATGTTTGGCCGTGGTAAGCTAGTCATCCAAATTGCATTATTTTTAGAATTGTCAGTGCGCCTTAATAACTCTAGGAGTGCAAGGATAATTACCGATGAGCTAGTATCGTCAACATCAACATCGTTAACAGCATATGATCACTCTAATATTGATAGAGACTTACGAGACTTATGTGAGCTATTTGACTTGGTTGCAACCAATTTTTCACCTTTTAGAAAAAAAAAATTTCTTCTTGTAGTCCTACATACAAAACAAATTATATGCTAGTATAACAAAATCATAAACACCAAATATGTAAACATGAATGTATACTTCATCCGATGGTAAAATAACAATACTTCGAGGCTAGGCCACAAATGCCTCTTTTGCCTCACGTACGTAAACCATGCCAAATGCTGGTATGGGCAACATCGCAAAAAGATCAATCACTTCTTGCACAGAGATCCTAACATTGCCTTGTCCCAAAGCTACACTATGGCACACTATATTCTCTTTGCTAAAAGTACATTTTGCCACTTATTTTCTTTTGTCCTTTGTTCAAATTGACATTTAATTTTTTGAATTTGTCTTGTCCCAAATCTACACTATGGCACACTATATTTTCTTTTGTCCTTTGTCCAAATTGACATTTAATTTTTTGAATTTCAACATGTTAGGATATATAATTAGTACCTTCTAAGAAATATGATTCAAAAGCAATGATTAATTATACACCTACATTTTGATGTGTATGTGTATGATCAATAGGTGGATCAGCAACACATGATGGGGCAGACGAGGTTGCTAGATTAGTAACATCATCGACCCTAGTGTTGCGGGATCTAGCCTCTCCAAGGTCAACAGTAAGCATGCACGAGATCGTTATTATTGTCCAATACTCTTTTTTTCTGGACAACATCAAATAAACTATTGAGTACAATATCCAATTTTTCAATCATCGCATTTTGGGTTTCAGTGCCATGGTGTTTTGAACTGTGAAACCTTTTCTTTTTCCTCTAAACCAACCAGCATATCATCAGTTCCAAGGGTTTGTGCAAGTACTATACCTTCATTGGCATTATTTTTCAGGGCATTCTACAAATTTAAATTCTATATCAAATGATTACATATAAAATATATATATATAAATAATATATATACATATAATACTGTATTATATAAATTTATACTTATAAATAGTCACAATGGTTTCCATAATGGACTCAACTTCTACATTGTCTAATTTTTCATCTTTCTTTGTCCTTGCCCTTATCCAAAAGTTTTTGAGCTCTATTCTTCATGTGGTATCTTTTTTTATTTGCTGCATAATTAAAAATAATTTTTATTAAATATCATGTGGACAAAAAATTCTTCTAATTTTTTAATATTTGCTAAGGGTATTCCGTATTCGTATGCATGCATGCATGCATGTATGTATGTATGTATGTATGACAGGACCCGACCCACTTGGATCCTGACTGCATGACTTAATATTTCCATTAAGCCAATAAGCAATTTTATTCCTACCAAGCCCTTAATAAATAAAATTTAACAAAAGGGAAACTCTATACTACTAGAAATTTTATTAAAAATTTCGGCAGCATCTCGTCTGTTTTAACAACATCCCCAAACACAAATAGTTACAATTCCTGCAAAGAAAACATTCCTATACAAATTCCATCTACCAGCATACATATCCCAGTCAAACCAATGCAAAAATTTTATAATTCGTAGCTGGACTCAGTATGAAGACTGAGCTGCCTACATACCATTTTTGCTAGGGATCAAGCTACCTATAGTTCTTTAAAACATATTTACGCCAAATATGCTACTGCCCCTCACATCAATAAACTCAGCACACGTTCCTCACTTAACATATCATAAACACTTTTAATTCCCTCAATGCTTTGCAAATACATTTAACAAATAATAATATACATAGCTTGGCGGCATAATTTCTCGCTCAAGCTAATAATACTCTTGCTTGGCGGCATAACTTCTCGCCCAAGCAGTTCTCATCCATATCCATATATTATGCATTTACTCTAGAGAAAAATAACATAATATATAATTATCACACATTATTCATTAACAATTCTAACTTCACATAATAGAATAATCAGTCATCACGATCCTTCGCCCCAAGGCATCATGGCGTAAATGTAACATCCCGTTTCGAGAAAAATAATAAATTTTTCAAGTTTGACCAGGTTGACTTTTAGTGGGCTCGGAGTTGACTTTTTGTGTGGTTATATTTTTGCTTTGACTATGGTACCGTTGCATAGAGCTAGTCGATACGAGTTCGTAGACTAGCAGCATGCTCGATTCTGAGTTAAGACCGAGAAGTTATGGTCGTTTTAGTGTGAAGGGCATTTTGGTAATTTGGCAAAAACTGATATTTATGGGTGAGAAATGACCGTTTTGCCCCTGTCTGCATCTTTAAGAAATCTGGAATTTTCCCACGCACGGACCGATCCCCTCGCCGCTTCCCCTCCCCCTTCGCCGAGCCTTTTTCGCACGCCGGTAGCCGCCACACGGTGGCCGGACTTGGCCGGCCACCACCCAGAAATTGAAGCCAGCAACCTCCTCTTCCTTTCCCCACCGGTAGTTCGCCGTGAAACCACCTGGATCGCCAGAAATCGCAACAAAACCGAGAGCTCGTGAACAGTTTGAACAATCGCGACACCACCTTTGGCCGGCCATTTCTCACTGTTCCGGTGGAGTTAGGGAGCGTGCCTGGTACCGTTGGAAAGCTGGTGCGACAATCTACATTTTGGTACCGAGTTTGACGCCGGAAACCGCCGGATCACGCCGAAAAACAGCCGCAAAGTCTTGGAAAAACCACACCGAGGCAGTCACCTTTCCGACTAGATCTACTCCGATCACCGGCGAGTGGGACTACACAGCCACCACCATCGGACTCAGAACACGCCGGCGACCAGATCTGCACTTTCCCGAGCTCCGACGATTACCACACGCTCCCCACGCGCCGCCCACGAGCCGCCGTGACCGAGCCTCACGCGCCGCCGTCGATCTCTACCTTTTCCGGCGAGTGAGTGCTCACCTCCCGTCCCAACGCGTTCCGGGGGTCGTGGGCAAGCTTGCTGTCCAGTCAATTTGACTCAATTTCTGTCGGATTCAGAAACGCCCAATTCCGGTTGAGGTCCGATCTTCCGGGATTGATTCCGACCATTGGCGAGGACGAATCTTGAAATTGAAGGTAGATTCTCGTTCCTTGCATTTTCAATTTCGTTTCGGTATAAAGTTTGTTGAAATCGGACTTGAGACGGAGTAATTCAAATTTTGGAGATTTTTGCCGTTGAGGGCATTTTGGTAATTACTGAAATTGAAGAGCAATTTTGGTATTTAGTGTTTTAATCTTGTAGTTGGAGACTTAGAGGACTCCTTTGAGCCTTTGGTTAGTTTTTGGTAATTAAAAGATTTTTCGGTAAATTATTTTTAGGTGTTCGTGCACATTCGAGGGCTGGACCGGAGATCCAGCAGGAGCACGCTTCGGACCAGTGAGTGCATTTATTTTCTAAATCATTTGGGAATATATTGCGATCGAGGGCTGGACCGGAGATCCAGCAGGAGCACGCTTCAAACCAGTGAGTGCAATTATTTTCTAAATCATTTGGGAATATATGCTATAATTGATTTCATTTCTATTAACTTGTTTGATTGGAATTTCTTGTACATTTAAATATATATTTATGCTTTGTGGTTTTAATGGGATTTATGAGATTGGTGTTTTTAAATGGTTTTTGGTGATTTATGGATTTTGAATATTTTAGCAAGTTTGTAGAAATTGTGATTTCAAAGAAATTGTGACTTTGTGGAATTTAAGAAAATTTTGGGGCAAATTTTTAATATTCGATATAATTGTTGCTTTTCATAAATTCTGTTAAATAGAAGATTTTGGAAAATTGTTTAAAAATAAAAGGATTTGCAAAATGGTTTTAAAAATAAAGGATTTGAAAAATTGATGATATCATGGATGATTTTATAAATGATTTTGAGGAGTACCACACTGTATCGAGATGTACCGAGTTATATGAGTTCTATGCGCGCTATTATTATTATTATTATTATTATTATATATGCCATCCTCTGCTGCGGACACGTGTCGAGAGAGAGATGATGAGGATCCTGCCATGACGGATTTGGGACGCCGATTCGTTGTGATGACTGAGCCCCCCTCCCCCGCCTGTGACGCCGTCAGGACGCTGAGGGTCACACGGCACGATATATGCTGTGGTACCGGTTGGTTTTATGATGGTTCTGATTCATTGCGGATTTTATACCGGATTTGGTTTTATATTGATTGCTGATTTGTACCGGTTGATTTTATGATGGTTCTGATTCATTGCGGATTTTATACAGGATTTGATTTTAGGTTGTTTGCTGAGTTTATACCGATTTGGTTTTATATTGGTTGGTTTCTGATTTTAAATTGATAGTTTGATTTTATGGATTGTGGCCTATGGCCTTTGGTTTCAGATTTTGACCCTTTTGCTTGATCGTTTATGAAATTGGGTTTGACCATCAATTAATTATTATGGATTTCATTTACGTTTTAGTGTTTGGTACGTGATTTCGATAATTGTTTTAAATTACGTTTTCGCCCCTAAACCGATTTTTATTGAGTTAATAATTTGGGGTAAACCGAGGGTTTTGCGAAATGATTTTCAAAACGGGGAACTTTTCAACTGAGTGACGTGAGGTTTGAGTGTAAAGGTTTTAACGGTTGAAATTGTATTTTGTAGTTATCTAGGAGCACTCACGGAGATATTTATATCTCACGTTTTGTTATTTTACTTCGTTCCCTAGGTCCTAGTTGCAGGTTCCCGTGGACTACCATCGGCAGCGCATTCGCACTCGACTTTCGCTGTTACTTCTACTTATGTATAAATCATGTTTCCTTTATTCTGTATCATTGATGGATCTGTATCATTTATATTTTTGTCTATCACTCGTAGTGGCTCTGTCATTCCCACCTACTTCATACATTGTTTATTATTTATTCATTATGACTCGTTAATTTATTGTGGTGCTTATTTTATCTACTTTTCGTTCATATCTTATTTACTATTCGTCTCATTATTGTTTATTTGTTTATTTGATTATTACCCCTTTCGGAGGAGGATTCTGTCGGTTGCCCCGAGGGGTTCTGGTGGAATCTTCCTCAGGCGGGGCCTCTCCGGGAAATCCAGAGGGATTTCCGGGGCGGGTCCTGTCATTAAACCTACATCTAGATCCCATAAATACATTTTGGCTACAACAGACTACTTCTCTAAGTGGTCAGAAGCAATATCGTTGAAGGAAGTTAAAGCGGAAGATGTGTCAAATTTCATAAAGAATCACATCATCTATCGCTATGGAGTCCTATCAAAGATAATTTTTGATAATGCCTTATACTTCACGTGCAAATCACTGGTGAAGTTAAGCGAGAAATATAAAATTCAGCATGCATTCTCAGCAAGTTATAATCCATCATCAAATGGCCAAGCTAAGGCGTTTAATAAGGTGCTGTGCAAAATTTTGAAGAAGATGGTGTAAGAGAATAAAAAGAGTTGGCATGATTGTCTTCCTAAAGCACTTTGGGCTTATAGAACCACGGTGCGAACATCAACTCAGTGTACACCGTACAATCTAGTTTTTGGTTCAGAAGCTGTACTACCTCTTGAAGTACAATTACCTTCACTCAGAATTACCACTCAATTAACAACACTGGATGAAAATGTGAAGGTTAGGTTGGCCAAACTCGAATCCCTAGACGAAAAGAGGCTCGTAGCTCAGCAAAGGCTCAAAATTCATCAAGCACAAGTGGCTGGAGCTTTCAATAAAAAAGTAAAGTTTAGGTCTTTCTTGTGTGGAGATTTAGTCCTAACCGTAAAGTGACCCATCGTCATCACCAGAAAGATGCAAGGGAAATTCGAGCCAAAATGGGAATGACCTTATATTGTCACTAAGGTTTTTTAAAAGGGGGCATATGAACTTTCCAATTCCGAAAGGCGATGCATCTACTCTTGTGTCAACAGGAAGTTCATCAAGAAATTCTATGCTTAGAAATTGATGTATTAAAAAGAGCTTCAAAAAAAAAAAAGAAATGTAGAAGCTGAAAAAGTCTGAACTACGGATGACTTAATCCTTATTAAAGGGTACGTAAGCAACCTAGTCATATACTAGGTCCAGTTCGAGTTTAAAAAAAAATGTATGTATTAATCTCCAAGTTGAACTACAAATAACTTAATCCCATATTGGGTACGTAGGCAATCTGGAAATTTTTTAGAGCAGTTGCACAAAAAAAAAAAAAAACAGAATAGTTGATTGATAATGTAGAATGTCAAACACATTGAAAGTTGCCAAAAGTCAAAAGTAAAACAAAATCATAAAAGACAAAAAAATGAAGAAGTCTTAAAAAGAAAAATACTAAATATACATCACTGCAAAAAGGTACTTAGAGATTCCAAAACTTTGTGGAGTTGCTTGGTGCGAGAGGTGTTCAAGTCCTTTACTTTCTGAGCTTCTTTAAACTTCTCGTTGGCATCAATCCTAGACTGCTGAAGCTTCTGATTAAGATTATGCTGATCCTGCAAACAACTCTCAAAAGATTGGATATTCTTTTCAAGAGATCGCTTATGATCCTCATGGTTCCCAAATATTTGAGTACCATTGACCACATGGTTTTCATTGGCCATTGAGTACTTGAAGAAGCCTGCATTAACATCAGCAATGTCGTTCAAAGAAACTAAGCGAGATGCTAGGTGGTCCAAATCCGATGGAAGAATTAGCTCATTCAATGAGATAGATCGCTTGTAATGTGGTCCAATGTCAAGCTCCTCGCCAAATTCATCAGGAGCTCGTTGGGAGCCTACATTGCCATTGCCATCTGGAATTTCCAGGTTATGTTTGCTTGATCTCTTCATTGCAAATCCCCTATAACAAAAATGGGGTTTTTTTAAAAAAAAATGGGCAAAAGGAGATTCGAGCATCGCACGCTTATATAAATTTCACGTGCATACTCGAAGGGGGCAACTGTTAAACAGAAAAAAAAAATAAGAAAAAAGAAAGAGGATANTTCCTATTATCGTTTCTTTTTCCTCCTTTCTTATGGTTAAACAACCCAAAAGCCATTCACCAAAAAAAAAAAAACAACCCAAAAGCCAAAACACCCTTTTAGATACATACTGTGCATTTCATATATATATATATAAAATATATTGGGACAGAAATTTAAATTTAAAATTATTAATCGAAAATAATGATTTTGCTATTAATTATCTCCACAGAGACTTCAAACATTTTTTTTAAGGAAATTTGATGGGAAAAAAAAATAAAAGCAGCCTATCTTTAAAATTATAAGTATTACAGTTGAATTACCACTTTTTGATTCATTTGGATATTCATGTGTTTTTAATTTTTTTTACATGTAATTGTTGAATTTGAAATTTAAAATTTTAATTCTAATACAAAATTGAATTACCACTTTTTTCAAAAATCTAACATTCGAAAAAAATAGTAATTCAACTATTATAATTGTTATCAAATTTTGGATCCAAATAATATAGCAGAAAATTAATAGTTAATAAATTAGTAAAATCAAAGTATATACTATATAGATCAATAAATAAGTAAAATGTAATAAAAAAAATATCACATTATTTGGTATTTTAAATTTGATAAACAAATTTAATAACGGTAACATTGTGTAAACTTATCAATCACCATATCTATGTAATATCCTAATAATAGCTACTGATTACTTTTTTTATATTTGTTAAATACTAAATTGACTAGTGAAAAGGCTCAGTAAGAATACAGTACATTAATAAATTCATTAATTAATTTCTTTCCCACTTTCAACATTGGAGTAATTGAGTTCTAGCTATGTATGCTTCCAACCTATCAAAGAATAGCCATCTCTCTGTCGGTTGGGCGGAGGAGGACAAAATATTAGACTTTAACCACAAGTGACTTGCTAAGCTCACATGCTTTGATATTACCAAAAAAAAAAAAGCTCACATGCTTTGCCTTTTTCATGCCTAACCACTCATTTTTCCTCTTAATAATGACCACACATGAACCCTTATAATTTTTTTTGGTGAAATGAACCCTTATACTTGGTTGTTTAAAATGTTTTTTTTAATATTAAATCTATAATGTAAAAAATAAAAATACAATTAAATACATCTAATTAAATATTGGCCAAAATATTTTGTTTTTTCCCTTTTTCTCTGCCATACCTCCACTCTTCCAATATTAATGAGGGCATTGAAAATTTACATTATTTGAATCTGTCAAGTATAATAAGACAAAATATGGATGCTTTGAAGAGACATTTGCTTCTTCTTTTTTGGTTATATGGTTCTTCTTATTTTATTTTGTTCCGTTCAACATTGGGCATTCAAAATTGTTTTTGTGGTAATCTGTATGGAATTTTGACTACCTTCTAAGCTTCATTAACCCAGCTACCCTTAAAAATATCCAAAATCTAGTTGCCAATAGCAAGCTGGAATTATTAAAAAAAAAAACCAACGTGAATTTCAACTATTATTTTTCTGTCATTTGATGCTAAGATTTTTCTGAGGCAACACACTCCGGAAAAAAGAATAAAAAAATATTGTAAAAGTTGTAATCATTTTATATTATGTGAGTGGGGTAGTTATTAACATTATGCATAGAATGAAATTAGGTAAACCTTCCTTTGAAATCAACTTTTTGCCATCTATTCGTATAATTTAACTTATAAATTCAATTCGTTTAGACCTTGTGATATCTAACAAAGAAAAACTTATTAAGTTTAACCAACAAAACGAAAAACTTATTAAGAAAATTAAGACAAATTCTCATATAAAGCATATTTAATATTTTTAAAAGATTTTTTTTTATGCTTTACAATTTATACGTGGTAGATAGTCGTTGACTAGTTATAAAATCCAAAATCTGTATCACATTGTTCAACCAAACAAAAAAGATAAAAATCTGAATCATATTGTTTTTTTGTTTCTTTATTTTTTGGTTTTAAGTAACACGTTGTGGTCTTAATTCTTAGAACTTGCTCAGCCAATTTTGTTTTACATAGCAATGGGAATTGCTCCTCCTGATGTCACACTCACATGTGGGGTCATAAATAAGACAATTTTATTTTTATTTATTTTTAAAATATATACATTTTAATACTTTCTTGTTTGATAAATTTACACGTTAAATTTTTAAATTTCATATGTATCACATAAAATTTTTAATTTACATTCTATGTCACAATAGATTTTTAAGTTTCAAATGTATCACATTAATCTTTCAATTTACATTCTATGCCACATTAAACCTTCAAGTTTCAAATGTATCACATTAATATTTCAATTTATATTTTATACCACAATAAATTAGAGCATATTAAAATATAATTTTATGCTCTATATTATGACATAAAATATAAATTATAAAATTAATGTGTTACATTTAAAATTTGAAGGCTTAATGTGACATATAATATAAACTGAAGGCACTTAAAGGTCTAATGTGACATATAATGTAAATTGAAAGCTTAATGTGATACATTTGAAACTTAAAAGTTTAATGTGCAAGTTTATCAAACTATAATGTACTAAAATATATTTATCACTTTATTTTTTTTAAAGCTTTTCGCTTATTCCACATAAATTTGGCAATATACCCGTCATACTTCATTACATATATGGATATATAATTTCATTCACGAATCAATTAATAGTGTACAAAGATACACTAAAAAGTAAGTATGCAAAAAAAATAAAAATAAAATAAAGTTCGATCTTTTCCCTCGCACTTTTCTATAAATTTTAAATTTATGAATACACATTAGACATGTCAAGCAAAATGTTGGGTATTGCGCATTCACAAATTAATAAAAAAAAATTACAGATGTCTATACCTATATTAATATATATATATATATATATTTTTTTTTTTACAACTTTGTTATCAAAGATATGCACTCTCTTAATACGCACTCCTTTATTTTAGTCAAGTTAAGTATATAGGCTGAAAATCATTAGTTGCGTGCTATTAGCACAAAGAAGATTTCATATCTCATACTTATAGTATAACAATGCTACGTACTTTTCTAGTCCGTTGTGATGAATATATTATATAAGTTGTGAGGAAGGGAAAAAGAGAGAGTTTTAGCAAGACATGAGATATTAAACACAAACTGAGATTTTTATTGATTTCCAATTTGGATACAATTGAGTTTTGAGCCTCCTTTTATAGAAAAGGAAAACCATAAGAAGCCATACACTTAAAAGCAAACCATTGCCACAGAAGCTAAACAACAAAAGACTTTAAAGAAAAAGCAAACAACTTTAATAAAGAAACCGACAATATTATTATACACATGCTGGATAGGAAAAGAAAACATCTTTGTGAGCTGGATGGATAAGAAGTCTGGCAACCATTTTGTAGAGTCATATGTTATTATGGCTAGGAGACAAATTAAAATTGTGGTAGTCTAAATCCTCTGAGTCTACAAATCCATATAATGGATGCCACCAAGGTTTGTCATGATCATCACTGTCATGCATCTCTTCATCGTCAATTGGTTGAGAATCTTGGAAATATTTTGGAAGGATCTGAGAAAGATCAGTGGGACGATCTAAAGGAAAAGTGTCGGCAATGTTTATTGTGGAGAAATCTAGGGTTTCTCCTGGGCCTGCTAAAGAACTTGGGCCTGTGGAGGAGCTTTGGCATATGGAGGAACTTTAGCCTGCTATATGAATTTCTTGAGGGCCTAGGGAAGAGAGACATTATTAATTTCACAAAGATGAGCAACAAAGTGAGCCTTTTGGATCTATTGAGTCTCCTCTGGTATACTGTATCCCACTCATATGTTGAATTGCGAACCTAGATTTTTCCTGAAGTTTTATTGTAAAAATATGGTTGATGAAGAATGAAAACATAAATGATTTGATCTGCTTCATAATGGGATAACTTCCAAGAGGACATGAGTTGAAGAATTTTATAAAGTTCTTCTATCCACCAGTGAAGATGATAAAACAATTCTAGAAATGTCCATAACAAAGAGTTGTGATTTTTTGAGGAATATAGGTGGTTAAGTAAGGGAATGGTGGGAGCAATGAAAGCTATTGAGCTTAAAGTGACACAGTACCATAAATACCACAAAAGATACCGAGAGAATGTATTTTTTGGATCAATATATAATTGAGTAATTGAATAATAGGTATCATTTAAGAGTTTTTGTGATCCCTCAAGTTGCATCATGTCTAAGACAAAGTTCAGATAAAAAGATATGTGAGTCTTAACAAATTCCTGAATATTGTGAACAAACTTGAAATGTTTCATTTAAGGAGGAAAGTCATATTGGATAGAGGCTTTTTCTGAAAAATCAGGTGGGTTGGCTATTAAGATCAATGGAAGGGAGGTGACATGAGAGATTAGTTTCATAGGCTGAGGTCGAGACAAAAGATCAGGGATGAGATTTTCTTTACCTTTCAGGTGTTTTACAGAAAAATCATATTTGACAAACCAATCTCTAAGCCTAAGAAGTTGTTTATCCAGAAAAACCTTATTTTTTAAATCAAAAAAATTGGAAAAGATGAATTATCCATTTGAATAAGAAAATGATGCCCGAGAAGGTGGAATTCAAACATCTTGATTCCATATTTGACTGCCAGTATTTCTTTGTAGACAGTGTGATAATGCTTTTCAGTTGGCTTGAATTATCCACTAGCATGTCCACAGTAGTAGTGTTTTTCAGTCTTGTATTTTTCAAGTAAGATAGCTCCCCAGTAATTATCACTGGCATTAGTTTGTAAAATTCGTTGACCATTTCTGGGAATTTTAAGAGGAAGATGATTTTTAGCAATATCTTTGAAATCTTTCACTGCTTAAGTTTGAGCAGGACCCCAATGAGGAGGATCCTTTTTTAAGAAGGTCAAGAGCTGGCTAGAATGATGAGCAACCTGTGGAAAAAAATCTCTAACATAATTGATGATTTTTAGAAACTGTTGGATTTGTTTATGAGAGAGATTTTCATCAGAAAATGAGGTTAATTCCTGAGTCAAATAAAGACCTGGATGATAGATTCCATTTTCAATATGGAGGCCAAGAAAATCGACTGAGGTTTATGCCGAGAAACTATTTTATTCAGATAACATTATTCCATGCTGTTGAGCTAAAGAAAAGAATATGGACAGAAGATCTTTAATGGATTCATGATCTTTGGAGAATAGTAAAATGTCATCTATGTAGATGAGAGTATGATCTAGAATATGCTCAAAAATTATGATCATGGTTTTTTGGAATAAAGAAAGAGCAACATTCAATCCAAAAGGCAGGATTGTCCACTGGTATTGAGCATTAGGAATACAAAAAGTTGTTTTGAGAAGGTCAATAGGATGGATTCCTATTTGCCAAAAACCTGTTTTAACGTCGAATTTTAAAAATATCTTGGCATCATGAAGTTGAGCAAATAAGGGTTGGATCTTTGGCAAATGAAACTTGTCATCTTTTAAAAACATATTCAAGGGTTTATAATCAATAACAAGTCTATTCTTTTTCCTTATGATTTCTGACATTTTTTCAACATAGAACGCCTGACAAGCTTAATCAGAATTTGTAGGGTCAATGAGACCTTGTGCTAGAAGCTGGGCACATTCTTCTCTGGCAAGTTTAAGATCAGAAGGTGTCATTCCTGGATGGGATGCCTTTGTTGGATTAATGTCTTCATTTTTATTGAAAGGAAGATAGACGAAGAAATCTTTATTCCCCCAAAGAGGAGATGAATGTTTCCTCTCGAATTCATCATGGAAGTTGGCACAAAGTTGGAGTAATTTGGCTTGGATTTCAGTGTGCTGAGTCTGAACTTTCTGGAGAGAAAAAAGCTTAGAAATGTTAGTATAAGGTTTGAAATGATTCTTATACCTGATTCTTGTGGGGAGAACCATGAGGTGTTGAGCTTGAAAGTAGACATCCATTCCAATAAGGAGGTCTTTGTCTGGTAATTTACTGTCAAATACATGAGTTCAGATGATGCAGTCTGGGAAGAATTTTATACCAATCTTTTGCTTTGTGATAAGCTCAACCTTGAAAATTTTGTCATCAGCAGCTTTGAAATAGATTTTGTGAGGACTCCATAATTTTTTAGAAATAGCCGAGGGATTCATCATAATCTTATGAGCACATGTATCCATGTAAGCTATAAGCTTAATAGGATTCTTATATTTAGAGAGAATGAGATCTACCACAACATTTGGGATATGATGAGGCATATGATTTATGTTGTAGATCTGTTCAATCTTGTAAAGGGGAATACATGCACTCTCATCTGTATCATAGGAGGTCTCATGGATAGCAAAAATTGTATCTTCATCATCATGAGATTGTTTTTCATACAGGGATTCAAGATCTGCTTCTCACTTTTCAGGGAGGTAAGGAAGAAACTGAAGGTGTTGTATGTGACGAGCATATTTGAGCCGTTTATTGGGGCATCTTTTGGCAAAGTGTCATTTCTTTTCACAGACAAAACATCTATCAGATTTGTTGTAGCTTCTCTGATTTTTTCTTTTAAAAAACCGAACCTTCTTCTTGAAAGATATTTGAGGAAAATGTTTGGAAGCTTTATGATTTGAAAAGGATGAGTGTTTTTTAAAATGACTTTTCTTTTTTGGAGTACAAACACACTTCTTATCCCTGTATTTAATCTGTTGATAAGGCTTGTGGCAGAGCTTTCCAAATTTGGAATCATCTTTCATGAATGGGGATCATAAGGTATGTTGCTCACATAGTTTTTCTAAAGCAATGAGAGTTTTCTGGTGAATCTCGCAAAGAGTAAACTGGACAAGATCTCTGTGTTTCATAAATGAGTTCCCTTTCAAGTTCTGGCTGAATTTCATCAGGCAAAGATGTAATGTAGACTTGTCGAAGCTCAATATTATCATAGCCTTGAAGAGAATAAAAGAGCTTAGACATTATTTGGTAATGAATATCTAGATATTTTTTTTTGAGAGAGCAACATTTCATGGAGAAATAGTCTTCCCGGTTCTGTTGTTGCTAGGTAACTCTTTTCCCATAAACTGGAGGCAAAGTTCAGAAATCGCCTGAGTTAGAGAAAAATTGAGAAACTGAAATTGTCTATATTCTCCTAGAGATTGCCAACAGTCTCTGAGAAAATTGGTTGTGCGAGACATAAAGTCTATCATGATGAGACAAAGATTGGCATTAAGGTGGAAAATTTGATTGTCTAGCCAAGCTGCAAACTCTTTAAATTTGTCATTCCATTGTAGTGGAGAGACATCATCAAGGGAGAACCATGGGCCGGAATTGTTTTTTGAAAAGTTTGTTTCACCATCTGGTGGAGGTGTAGGAGTTTCATCTATATTATCATCAGATGGCACTTCAACAGCTGGCTCAAGCCGGTTGTCTGTCTGATATGTAATGTCGGATGTGGTTCTTGGGCAGGAGGAGAGCGACTACTTTCTGGGTCGGCTATCAATAAATCTGTGATGCCTGCAAAACCATTCTCACTGTTAGATTTGGAATCAGAATAGTTAAAAGTGGTATTAGAAATAGATTTTTGATGAGATATAGCCATGTGTTGGGATGGATGGTATGAATGCTTGTAAGAGAAAGTAGAAAAAGAGGTGGAAGGATTTTGACGACGAACATGAGGAGCAGGTGTCCTTGGTCGAGGGGTTGATCTGTGAGGGGCAAAAGATCTAGGTCTAGAATGCTGTGGAGGAAGCTTTTTGAGAAGTTCATGGGTCATAGAATGATAGAATCGTCCTTTTAATCTAGATCCTTCTTGGATTCTACCATCTAAGGATCTTGAGCCTCTTAAGACCACAAATATCAAACAAGCTCTTCAACGAAGCTGCAAGTCTAAGGCTCGTGAACCTGTTCAAGCAGCCATTGTTGTTCCCAGTATGATGTTTCAATCACATGATGAGAATTTTCCTGCTTTTCCTTCGGCTCTTGCTCTCAATAGGCCTTTTATTATTCCAAACAAGGTTCCCCCTTTAGGGGAAAAAGCCTATTTGGCTACAGGAGAAGAAATCCTAAATTGGCAGTATGCTGCCATACAAGACAACTCCAACACATTGCAACGGATTGATGGGAAAATAGACAGGCTTGCTGAAAATACTGCTTTGACTGAAGAAAAAATCAATTCTCTCTCTGTAGAACTCCAACAATTTTACTATGACTTAATCCAGCAAATTGATACTCTTGTTGCAGATCTTCAAGACTTAATTCACCAAAATTCTTTTGGTAGAGAATTTCGTCAAAAGGAAGCTCATATTCGCCAGCTTTAGTCTCAACTTAGACAAATAGAAGATGATACTGAGCAAAGAGAAGCACGATCTCAATTCCCACAAAGTTCAAGTTCTTTAGCCCCAATTGAACCAGTGGATTACATATGGTTAATCTTGTTTTAATTAAAGACTAAATATATAAGANGAGTAATATTTAAGTAATTATGTATTTGTATTGTTATTTTAATTAATAAATAATTTATTATTTAATAATAATATTTTTGTTATTGTCAACGAATGTCATATGTCTATTAATTATTAGAAATATAATTTTCATTCAATATTTTTTAAATTTTTATAATTAAATTAATAAAGTATTTCATAAATAAGTATATATTTAAATTTCATTAAAATAAAATTCATAGTTTGTTATAAATTTCCGTTAATTCTTTGAAATTGTTATTGACATCCAAATTTTTCAATATTTCATCCGATATTTTTCTGTATTTTTAACATTTAATATTTTTGTTGATATCGATATTTTCATATTTACTTTTATTGTTGAATTGTCTTGCATAAACATTTACGCAACCAATATGAACACAGACACAACCATATCACAAAGTAAACTTAGGGGGATTTGTCACCTCATTAAATAGCATTAACTAGATAGACGCTCATATCACCAGGAAGAAAGTTTCAATTTTCTTTGCTGGCATGATGCTGACTTGGCCTCAAAATATGGCAATAAATTGACTTGCTTTCTTTCATTCTTTATTAATTAGCTTAAAAAAAAAAAAGAGAGAGAGAGAATGTGAAGATAAACACCTGATTATGTCAACCGCGCCGTGTCCAAAAGGATAAATAAGATTGTTAAATGTTAATTGGTATTACTTTTTGCCGAAAATTAAGTTTTTATATTTTAAAGTACACAACTTTTTTTTTTTTTTTTTTGGGAGGTGGGGTTTCGAAATTTAGATATGGAGTGGATATCAAAGAAAAAAGAAGAAGTTAAAATGTTAAGTGATGATTGGTAGATTCATTCAATCTTTCTACTTAAACTTGATATAGTTTATATGGAATTGAGTAAACTTTTTTTTTTGGTAAATAATTAAGTACGTACTGAATCCCACTGACTAATTACAAATATGAATAAAGAGAATAAATAAAAATTTGAATATGAAAAGGAAAATTTCAAAAATAATAGAAGTATTTATCACCATATTAGAAATGCGTCAGAGCGATTCGATTATTATTTTTTATTTTTTTGGGTAAATAGAGGGATTCGATTCACTTGAAAGAAACAGTAACTAACAATATTCCTGAATAAATGCCACCCCATAATACACCAAAACACCACCTGTCTCGCTCAGGCAATGAATTGAAAAAGCCCCTTCCTAAAAAAGCTCTATCTTAAGCCCCTAGCCACTAGAAATGAACACTTTCAAGACCTAAATACACCCAAAATAAATACCCATTTAACACCTCCCAAACAAGCCCTTCACTGCTCAGCAAATTTTAAAACAGTGGTGGCAGGTATTTCAAAGCTAAACAGAAATTCAATTAAGAAATCACTGTGTCAGTATTATTGCTGTTGGTGGGGGTAGTGGTTTGGCATTGTTGTTTGAGAGCAGGGTATTTGATGGCATTGAGATCAAGCTTGCGCATAGCAGCTTTGCCAAGATCAATGCCACAGCTATCAGATAGCCTGACAAGGTAAAGCAGAACATCCGAAAGCTCTTCTCCTAGGTGTACCTTCTCTTCTTCTTTCCAGTCAGGTAGTCCCTTTGGAACTTCACCTTTCCATTGGAATATCTCTGAGAGCTCTCCCACTTCTCCTACCTTCAAAAACAAATTAAATCCATTTTGCATACACCATATTCAATCTTACCCAAAATTTTACTGTTCTGATTAAGTTGCTAAATTTGACTTTGACAAACCAAAAAAAATGATAATAAAGAGCGAAAAAGCAAGTCAAGTTTTGACATCTGGTAATTTATTTAAACAAAGTTCGATAAAAAAAATATAATCAACTTGGGGATTTTAAAAAGTAAGGAAATAAGAAGATGAAAAAATAAAAAAGAGAAAGGTATACAAAAACCCACTTGCAGACAAGCCCTCCTATATAAAAATTAAACCAAGAAACTAAATACCATTTAAGTATTTTCTGTCAATCAATAAGTGTCGGTTGTATTATGTTTGGTCAGTCTTCAAAACCTCAGGAATATGAAAGTCAAATAAAAGATGATGTTACAGTACAAAAAAAGTTATTAACTTTCTCTCATGCATGATCCTCCCCATTTTGTGGATCGGAGAGAGACAAAAAAAAGGGGCACCATAGAAATCAACCAAACAGGACACAGCCATGCACAAGTCAAGAGGGTAGGCATTAAAATCCATGACAAGAAAGAAGACAGAGATTAAAGAGAGAGAGAGAGAGAGAGAGTTTGATATAATACCAGAGCCAAGAGGAGGTTTCTGGGACTATGGAACTGTTCCCAGTCCCTTTCTTTGGCAAACTCAGCCATTCTCTTTTTGAGAAGATCAAGAGAGACGCTCTCAGTTTCTGGAACCCCGGTCATTTTTCTTCCTTTCCTTCAACAAACAGAGAATAAGAAAGAAGAAGAAGAAGAAAATGGTTGATGAAGAAAAAGGGTAAAAGACAGGGACCAAATATGGAGCACAAATGGTAAGACGACCTAGAGACAACTAGCTCTTAGCCCAAAGACCCAGAAACAAAGGCTCTGCTCTGTCTTGGACAGGGTTTTCCCAATTTTATAAAGTGCCCAAAAGACACAAGAAAATAAAAGCGTTGCTTTGGAAGGAATCATGGATGTTTCTATTTAAAGATTTGCTATTTGTTACTGTGATGTGGAATTGAAATTTTGGTTAAAATTTTTTAATTTAATTTAATTTTAAAAAATTCTCATCAAAAAATGATCATTAACCATTTAAAATGTCATTTCATATATAAATTTCACGTGATCCATTACCAATGATAGGAAATAATATTTTTTTGTATTTATTAAATAGCAATTAATTTACTAAAGAAGCTATTAAGTGACAAATTTTCAAATGATAAAATAAACATATAAGCATTATTTTACTATAAAATAGCAGTATTTTTTTTTTGGGGGGGGTGTTAAGGGCACTGGCTATTGCCGGTTTCAAGTTGGAAAGTTAGGAACTTGATTTGTATATGGTAGCTGGCACGTGCCAGATTTTTCATGATCCTCGCCTGGATCTTTGGTGAGTCTCGTGTCATTGTACTGGGACCACGTGTTCTTCTTCAGTTTTGTAATTGGCTGTTATAATATTTGTTCTCAATGGTCCTCCTTCTTCCCTGGCACTACGATTTTCCAACCAGACGTCGACAACTGTACTTGCCATGTCGGCATTCTGATTCGTAAATGATAAAAAGTGACGTGGTTAATTGGGGTCAGCCTACAGTACAACTTATTATTTTGGTTGGACTGGTAGAACCATGCTCACATGTTGACAAGTGGCATTACAAAAGTCAATTTACCTGTGTAACCGGATATAACCGGTAGCAATATTACAAAAATTTTGGATTACATTACTCCATTGATAGACAAGTTACCTCACTTTTGAACAATGTTACCTCATTTCGGTTATATTACAATATTGATGGACCAAATTACGTGAGTTATGGAGAAATTACCGGTTCTTTGAACAAGATTACCACCTTTCGGTAGTGTTACAACGTTTATGGACAATATTACATACTTTGCAGATTACTTTACTGTTTTATGGACAATATTACTTTGTTTTGGATACCATGTTCCAAAGCCCGTTACTTTGTTCATGGATTAGTGTTACCTTTTTTATGGACCATGTCACCTCACTTGTGGATCGTATTACATCATTTCGGTCATGTTACAGTATTTATGGACCAATTTACTTAATTTATGGAGACGTTACAGGTTCTTTGAACAAGATTACCACATTTCGGTAGTGTTACAACGTTTATGGACAATATTACATACTTTGCAGATTACTTTACTGTTTTATGGACAATATTACTTTGTTTTGGATACCATGTTCCAAAGCCCGTTACTTTGTTCATGGATTAGTGTTACCTTCTTTATGGACCATGTCACCTCACTTGTGGATCGTATTACATCATTTCGGTCATGTTACAGTATTTATGGACCAATTTACTTAATCTATGGAGACGTTACAGGTTCTTTGAACAAGATTACCACCTTTCGGTAGTGTTACAACGTTTATGGACAATATTACATACTTTGCAGATTACTTTACTGTTTTATGGACAATATTACTTTGTTTTGGATACCATGCTTTATGAATTAACCACATTGACAAATCATAAATTATCCACTTACCAAACCGCAATAGATAGTATAAGTACGAAATACCTTTATAATGGTATATATTTAAAGTTAATATATTTAAAAATTTATTTGTAGTTGGTAGTAAATAATGACCAAAAGATGCCAACAACCACATATCATTAATGAGCTAGATATGAATATTCACCAACCAATTAACTTCCAACCTTCTCTTGCTGCTAAAGTCATTTCCAGCACCCTTCCAACAGCTCCAACGAGTATAATGGCAGCAAGTATACCCAATGTGCAATTTTCTCTTCTTATCTTCATTTTCTTATTAGTTCATATATAGCTATGAATTTTACTTAATTTAGGGTTCACTAGTACATATAAACTTACTCACAAGGTAATAATATGAAGAGCTCAACCTTCTCTGTTTCATTATTTTTCTGGGAATTTTTAGACCAAATTTTTTTAGTTTCATATTTCTAATTAATATGTTACTCCCTCTTTTTCTTTTCTTTTCGTTCTCCATACAAAATTATAGTTTCCTTATTACAATTTTTTCTTATTGCATTGGACAATATTCATGGATAAATATAAACATCTTTGATTATTTTTACAGTCATAGTAAATTAGCAATATGCCTAAATAATTGAACTTTAAACGTTTTTCATATAAGTTATTTTTTTAGAGTTGTAAATGTTTAGTATAAAGTTAACACAAACCCATAAAAACCAATGATTTAGTATTACCATATTACAATATATGTTATCTTTCATATAAATGGTTTTTATTTTATTTTTAGGGTTTAGATGTTTAGTATAACATATCCCTGTGTTAGAAAATATTATTTAGTATGAGTTATTGATTATATGTTTATGGTGTGTATAATTGTAGTTATTGTAGTAAATGTTGTAAAATGCAGGAGATGCATTGTAAGTCTTTTGGAATTACGAGCATCGATCTAAATGTTGATCAATGCATTGAAGATGATTCGATCTTCATAGATAACAAAGAATCAACTGCTGAATTCAGAAATAGAAAAAAATATGCTTATTTGACTGATGCAGACATGCTTGGGCAGGAATTTGAGTCCCTTGAAGATGCAAATGAATTTTATGCCACATATTCAAAGATAATTGGATTTTGTGTAAGGAAAAATCAACTTAAGAGAGATAAAAATGGAAATATCAGAAAGCGTACATGGGTATGTGATAAGGAAGGCTATCGAAGAGATGAGTGGTTGCACAGAACAAATAGACAAAAGCAACTGAGGCCATTAACAAGGGGAGGGTGTGGTGCTGCATTTTGTGTAACTAAGAACAAGATGGATGGCAAATGGGTTGTAACTAGATTTGTGTTAGACCATTCACATGAATTGCTTGTCAGCCTTGAGGTACCCTTTATCCGATCAAATCGATGTGTGCAAAAAATAAATTTGGAACAAGCTAAAAGAATACACAACGTAGGCATTGGAACAAGTAAAATCATGGATTACATGGTGGACCAAGCTGGAGGATACGACAAAGTTGGCTTCACAAGGCAAGACTTGCAAAATACACTTATGGCTGAACGCAAATGTGATATCATGGATACGGATTCAGAAACAGTAATTGCATACATGAGGACAAAAGTAGAGATGGATCCTGAACTATTTTGCAGGTACACAGTTGACTCAAATAATAGACTTGCAAACATATTTTGGGTCGACTCAACAAGTCGTTTTGACTACTCTTGTTTTGGTGATGTCTTGGCTTTTGATGCAACGTACAAAACAAACGCATATGGAAAGCCATTAGTGATACTAGTCGGTGTAAACAATCATCATCGGACAACCATTTTTGATATGGCATTATTGGTTGATGAAACAGTGCATACATATACATGGGTATTGAAGACGTTTTTGCTTGCAATGAACAGTAAGCATCCTCATTCCGTTGTCACCGATGGAGATAAAGCAATGCGAAAAGCTATTACGAATGTGTTTCCTAATTCATACCATCGGTTGTGCACATGGCATCTTGAAAGAAACACTCAATCAAACTTACACGATGTAGAAGTGGTCAGGGCATTTACAGACTATATGCTTGGTGAATATACTCCAGAAGAGTTTGAGCATCATTGGTTACACATGCTAGACAAGTTTAGTTTGCACAATAAAGAATGGTTGACAATGATGCACAAGACATACGAAATTTGGGCTGAAGCATTCATGAAAGGTCAATTTTTTGCCGGGATGCGAATCACTCAACGATGTGAGGGTATGAATGCTTACTTAAATAGATGCAGTCCCGACAAAAGTTATATGAGTTTATGATAAGTATTGATAGGGCTATTTCAAGGATGCAAAACTAGGAAGTGAATGATGATGTTAAAAGTAAAAATACGACTCCAGTAGCTATTACTGACCTTCATCAGTTTTAGAAACATGCTGCAAAAGTGTACACAAGGCGAATATTTAAAAAAGTTCTCATACAGATTAAGGAACAAGCAGTTCTTTTCACAACAAATTGCATAGAGTGTGGAGGTATGCGTGTATACATGTTGACAAAGCATATGCATCTAGAATTAACTTGGAATGTTGTGTACTATTACAATCAACCACACATACAATGCTCATGTAATATTTTCGACATCATCGGAATTTCTTGCAGTCATTTATTTTATATAATGAAAGTGGAGAACATTGGAGAGATTCCTGATTCATTGGTGCTAAATCGTTGGTGAAAAGATGCAAAAAAAGGTAGGGTTCAAAGTCCTGGTGTACACGAATTTTCTGATGAAGCTGCAACATCTCTTCGATATGTCTCATTGAGTGTGGATTGTAACAAACTGTGTTTATTTGCATTCAAGACAAATGATGGATTCAAAGAGGCAAAATTGGAAGTGGCCCGACTAACTAGTCGTATGGAAGAATACAAAAACATGTATGAAGAAACAAAACTATGCATGGGAGACATAATAGGGAAGAAGAAGCATAGTATAAAGGATCCATTGGTTGTGAAAAACAAAGTTGGATATGCAAGGGAAACAAGTAAGGCGGCAAAAGAACGGCGCTGTAGTAAGTGAAAAATGGTTGGGTACACAAAGTGCACATGCAATACAAAACGCGGCTATGACAATATTGATACATCATTGCAGCCCGACTCATAGGGTAAATGGTGGTGGGATGGACAAAGGTATGTATAAAATTTTACCCTTGATGGCTAAGGTTCAAAATAATTGTAACATAGAGTATATATCTGTTGGTTTCCATTGTGATATACATAAAAATATTTAATTTTTGTTTAATTCACTTATTTCTAATGTTGTTTATGATTGTGTCTTATTTACAAGTTCTACAAACGCAAGAAAAAATTCAGTCATTTATTAGAGTTTAAGAAAAACTTTGATTCTGGCAAGATTCTGGTTTCAACTTATATTCCATCAGTTTGGCACAATTGATGTTAACCCCTTTTAGCTCTTGCAATTCATGAAAATAAATAAGAATCTTTTGTGAAAAAAAAAATTGTTATGAATTCTTTATTGTTCTAACTGTTTTCAGTATTATCTTCATAATGTAATGCTTAAGTTATTGTTTGCTATTCTTTGTATTGAGGATGTTCATTGGCTTTGTGAAAAGGCTTCGGTTATGATGATGTTTAGTTTCCTTGTATTTTCTTGTATAATTCTAAAGTCTACTTAATATTGTCATTGCAGTTCCAAGATTTGAAGAGTGAAATGAGAGAGTTTTTGGAAACCTTAAAAATGTCCAAAGCCTTTAAAGGCCAATCACAATTCCTATATACTTGTCCAAGTGTTTGTGTGCTGGAAATTATATTGTAAGAAGTTAGTAGTTTGTTGGAATTGTTTTGAGGAAGTTATTTTAATGTATCTTTCTTTCTACTTATGTCTCTCTCATGCATTATTTTTTTTTCTCTTGCACTATGTTTTATGCTTGTTATATATATTATTTTGGGTATATTATACAAACATCCCTCTAGTTAGCTTTTTTGTGCACAAAACAAATGAATGTTCTGTGAGTGCACATTTTTTTCTGGTATTAATTCGTTGCATCAATGCACATCTATTTGTTGTTCTCCAGTACCAAAAAATGAAAGTAACAAACGGTTAATCCACATTAATCAGATATGTTACTAGAAACTTAAAGGGAATTATACAACCAAATTTAAACTTAACAAACAAATAACAGTGTCAGGCCTTGAAAACCTGTAGAAAGCATCCAAGCTATCAATTTGAAATAAAACCCAACATAATCCATTTCCACCACAGTCAAGTCTCCAATGGCATTCAAATTAAGTAATATATGACCCATCAGTTTAAAATGAACTAATGATCCGTTTGACTCGATCAGCATTCTCAAATCCAAAAGTATATTCAAAATGCTTGAACCTAATCTTGTTTCCTCCCCCATCATAACTCTTGTCTTCTTCTTCATCCTCCGGTTTCATCATCTGCAAAAGAGCTGTCATAATAAAACACACAACCCAAAATAAAAATGTTCTCTATGAATAATATTCAGACATACAAAATATTAATACATGCACATTAGATGTTTAACAGGAAACAATATATGTTTTTATACTCTCATACTATGTTTATGAATGGTAATATAATTAATTTTGTATGAAAACATATAACTATATTATTTTGGGGCCATTCATGACAATCATGAACTGTTACTCTTTTATTTGAGCAAGTATCTTTATTTCTCTCTCTCATTGGAACTTATATTTCTAATTATAAATGATAACAAGTGAACACCAAAAAGGTTAAAATAACAAAAAAGATATTGTTTTGCTGTAATTAATTAATGAAATTATAGATAGTGCCAAAAACTCACCTTCAGGAGCATATGTTGAAATCAATTGCCCCAAACTAAGTGGAAGATGTTCCTACTAGCAATTCCATTGATAGCATTTCTGCTTTGCTTCCTAAGCATGTCTTATTGTGCAGCAACATCACCATCCTAGTCAGATACAAATAGTTCAAACCCTTGAACCAAAAATAGACTAAAAGTTTATCAAAGAAAAAGCTTTATGACATCTGATTATCGTTTCTTGACAACAAACTATACATGGAAGAAGAATAAATGCAGATCACTTAAAGAAGAAGAATACTACTTACATCATGCAATCAGTCATTTCCTGGAGGAAGAGTCTTGCTAGTTGGAGAAAGAAACTTTGTCTGCCACCCCATAATGGCCTTTATTTCCTTCCGGTATCTTTGGAACATAAAAACAAAACTAAAACTATGTATAAAGCCTACTGTTACAATCAGCACACCATTAAAAAAATGGTGTCTCCTCGGGTATCTACTAATAGACAAAAATATAACAGTTCTTTAATGAACATAAGTTTACCATGTACAAAAAAAGTCTACCTGGACTTATGCGCATTTATCAGGCATATCAAAAAAGCTAAAAGGACAATACTATCAAAAGCATTTCATTTACAATCACAAAAGGGTCAAATGGATATGGTTTAGATATTATTCTTCCCTTTTTTGGATGGTCCACCCTTGGTTTTTTTGACGTACGTGTGCAAGACATTGGTTGCAATGGCTTCATGATGTTTTGCAGCCGCATGCATTAAGCCGTAATAATTCTGATTATTACTTTCAGTCACTAGCTCCAATGCAATATTCCACCTTTCCGCAGCCGAATCAAACTAAACAACAACAGAAAGTCAATGGAATAAAGTAACTCAATCTCAAATTAAGTAATGAAATAAATAGCTTACATGTTCATTTGGATCGTTAATCAAGCAAGACTCTTCCATAAACTTCATGACATATACTCCACAATCATGCCTGTTATCTTGTTCCCGAATACATGTTGCTGGCCGCAGCTGTAAACTTCCAAGAAAACATTTTTGTTGGAAAAGTTTACTACATTCATTCATCAAAACTATGTCTAAAGCCTCCAACTATCATTCAAATCCAAAAAATGGCATCTAATTAGAAGGGCAAAAAATTTATAATTTGAAGAGGTATGTGTATATAAAAAATGGTATAATTTACAATAGTCTCTGCACATCTTGCATGAGCTACGTTTGTCATGGGACTTGGGAGAGAATCCCAAATCTTGGTAGCTTTATCTTTCACCAACACGATCAATAAAAATCAATGACCAACCGTGTCATGGATGGGGAGGAATATCTGTATATCATAATGACCAAAGTTAGTCAATATATATGCTATCCATCATAGTATTGTTGTTGCAAAATAATAAATATGCCAAAAGTACTGACAGACCTTTCCACAAAGTGCCACCGGCCCCATGAAATGTTTTTTCATGTTCCATTTTTTTGCAAAATTAGCAACAGCCGGTTTACTACTCAGTGCTTCTTCCTAATAGTGTGAAAGAGATGGTTTCAGCTTTAACATAAGACATTTAATGTGAAAATATCAAAATGATAATTAATTAAGGTTTCAAATTTTCATACTTGAAAATAGGGTGGTAAATACCACTTCCGAGGCTTGTCTCCATTCACATTTTTTTGGTGTAAGTCATGCGTTCCACAAATGCGCAAATGACATTCACAAACCATAAAATAAGTGACTCAACAATATTGTTAACTTAATATTGAACATACGAAAGATTATGATTAAAAAGTTCCTTCGTTAAGAATTAACTTACTTCCCTTGCAATCCATTTTTGCAGAGCCAATGATAAAAAATCCCAACGAGTATAATGAAACATCTCGATCTTAATGAGTATCTCACTAGTAAAATGACAAAAAAAAAAAAATAAACAACAATAATTACAATTTAATATAAATAAAAGACACATATCATAGACAAAATGCTTTACAAATTAAACATACCTTTTATCAAGATCAGGATCAAACATATACTGCAATAGTTTAAAATCTCCATTGAGCAAGTCTTTTGGAATTTGAAACGGACCAACACGATCATGATTCATAGTAGTCCAAGGTGACCGTGCATATCGGGTCCGTTTCCTTTGCATTTCCGTTCGCAACAAAATTGGACTACGTCTGCCCATAGGTCTTTTCTTCTCTCCCTACACAGGAAATAGATAACAAAGTTACATATTATATAGCAAACTTTAAAGTAAACATATACATAAAAAATGTCATACAACCTCCGTTGGTACAATGGCATGGACCAATGCATCAAGTTTTTCCCCGAAAGCAATATCATCAAATGAAGAGGAATCATTTATGATGACATCATCGAAAATATTTTTCTTTGGTGCTTCATCTTCAGTTGAAACAAACATGGTCATGGGCTGTGTCATAACGGGTATTGCATCGTCTTTACTTTGATTTGGTTCTTTGTTGTCAGCTCTTTGTGCACTTGGTGGTGTGATGTTGACGTCATTAGCTTCTGGTCTTGATGACACAGCATCAAACACTTTCGAAAGCTGATCAGTCACCTGCACCTGGTAAGTTGCAAAGTCTGCTTTAAGATCTGCAACATTTTGTTTCAACTGCTGAATTTCAGCTTTGAGCTCATTAACATTTCTCTTTTCTGCATATATTTTTGCATCTGGACGCCGAACTTCTGTTGCTTCAAATCTGGTTTCAAATTGCAGTTCCCTTGTTGTAACCTACAAATATGTTATGAACAATATATATCAACATTTAATGACAAACACATTAAAAAAAATAGTCAATTATATACCTTCTCCGATCCAAGACCACCAAATTTTTTTAACTGCAATCTGAATTTTTTTTGGGCTTTGCCTCCCCATGCCTGAATGGAAGCCAGTGCTCTGTTAACAATCGGATTGTCCAGCCACACAACANCAAATTTTAACACGACCCGTTAACACGACACGAACACGAACGGTTTTTACGGGTTTGGGTCTAGCTGAAACGGGTTGGGTTGATAACGGGTGAACCCGTTAAGAACCCGTTAAGATAACGGGTCTTAACGGGTTAACACACGAAAACCCATTAAGACCCATTAACAACCCGTTACTGTATAATGGCATTTTTGTAATTTAATTAAAAAAATCTCTAATTATTTTTCTCTACCAGTTTGTAATTTATTCATTCTTCATTAATCGCGAAAACATGTTTATGTCTTATTATTATTTTAAATATTGTTTTAGATTTTTATTTTTGGTTTGTAGAAAGATTTAAATATTATGTTTGTATGGTTTGTTATTTTTTTAACATATATTAAGTATGTTGTTTTAGTTTTTATTTTTGGTTTGTAAAATGATACGAATAGTTATTTATGTATGTGCTTCATTATTTTTTAGTATGGACTATAAATTATAAATTAAATATATTTTTTATTTTTAAAAAAAATAATTTTGAAAATAAGTTTAACGTGTTAACGGGTTGGGTAACAGGTTACACGATAATTTTATGAACGAGTTTGGGTTTATATATTTTAACACGAAAGCTTAACGGGTTGGGTTTGGATAAAATTTTTTTAACACGAACACGAATACCACACGATACGAACACGACACGATACGACACGTTGCTAGGTTTTGTTATTACTTTCAAATTGATAAAAGGCTCAGGTCCAGCTTTATTACCTGCAAGCCCATGAATAGCCATTATTTAAGTCAAAGATAAATGTAACAAAAAGTCAGTCAATTAATACTATATAACTTATTCTTCTTCTTCTTCTTTTTTTTATTTTATTTTTATTTTACAGATAGCTCTATATATTTCAAAAAATTTAATCTTTTCCATACAAAATTATCTTCTGCAATTAAGTTTTCTATAGGACACAAGAGTTAAATTGTTGGTTTATTACTGTTTCCTATAAAACCAATTTTGATAAATTTATAGATTCAACTTAATATTTGGAATGTTCATTACAAAAATTAATATAGATTTTTTTGTCACGAAAAAACAAAATGTTCTTAT
Organism: Ochetophila trinervis; assembly: GCA_003254975.1. Lineage (NCBI taxonomy): Eukaryota > Viridiplantae > Streptophyta > Magnoliopsida > Rosales > Rhamnaceae > Ochetophila > Ochetophila trinervis. The sequence continues at coordinate 330,109 of QANX01000696.1, read as the reverse complement.
TGAATACACACTAATCAAATAATAGAGAAGTTGAGAAGCATATCCTAAGTTTATAATAGTATATCTATATAATTTATAAGTCATATATAATTTCACAAATAGATTTTTTTTTTAGTACAATTTAACTAATAGTTTGACTACTAAAAGACTAACGTGAAATAATAACTAATTTTGGTGTCAGAGCCATAATTCGGTCCATATTAAGTATATCGGTTGGAAACTCGTACCCTTGAGGAAGATATCAATTTTGATATAACACCTCCTGTACTGGTATAACAAAGCCACGTATTTATTATGTCCTAGTATGATGATCCTATTATAACTTTGGTTACTAGAAGAAAGAACTTCTCATCATTATGCAACCTGCTCGTAAATCTACCAGTAGTGTTAATCATTTTCCTTCATCTTCTACACCCTTTTCTTCCTTTGATGACTCTCTGCGAAGATCATCTTCTTCAGTCTTTATTCCCCCCATTCCCGCTCTATCTCCAATCTTCTGGAATACACTTATATTTGTAAAGAATCTCAAATAGATCCTACAAACCAACCTCTACTTAGTCCTTATTCTGTGTTCAAAAGACACAAAAGATCTATAAGACAGCTTATCTCACCCCGCCATGTCCACACTAAAGAGCTTATCCAGACAATTGGTCTGGACCACTACCTTGTTTCTGCTACCCGGGCAGAACAGTACATCACCTTGGAAATCCCCCAAGACTTCATTAACCATTGGATTGATGAAGGATACTCCCACCTCTACTTTGGAGCCATCCGTCTCATTTTGAATTTCCACGGTCGACAAAACATCCTTGCAACTGCACGGATGTCTCTCCTTAAAAAGACGTTCATGATCTATGAACATGCTGTCATTGGTTCTACTACTGTTACTCTAAATAGTGGTAGTGTTTTGCTTACTTTCTATCCCAACTTCAACATGCTTTTTAGAGATCTCAATCTCTCCTTTGTCCTTCATATCCAGATTCAAATTCACGGCGCTCCTCAAGTCGGTACTGCCTTTGCTGGTACCATCCAACATCATCTTGTTTACAGACTTCAGGATCATGCAATTAATCTTTGCCTACCTGTTCAAGACAAAGGTCCTATCTTTGTCTGTGCTGACCAACCACACATCCTTTCGATCGTTCAATTTCCTCCAGCTTTTTGCATAGAAGAGTTGCTCAAAAGAATGTCTTCTACATGGCTCACAAATTATGAAAAGCTTCAAAAGCAAATTCATAAGGCTCCGGTCATTCTCTATGCACTAGTCTTTTCCTTTCAGAGACTTTCAGATGGAACGATCTAGACAACGTACAAAATTCTTGAAGAAGTTGTTGATACTGAAGGTTCCACTTCAGATTCCCTTCCTTTGCTCAATCCATGGCCATCATTCCCATACAATTGGTGATGAACATTCCTGCCTCTCAGTTCTATCCTAGTGGAGAAAAGGTTTACGTTGACAAGGTTAACGAACATTTCATCTGGGACACTGTTCCTGAAAAATGCAACCCAGATTGTTCCTGAAACGAAGATTCAAATGATGATGATGACTGTCTCCCTAGGGATTTTTATATCCCTATGATTTGGAAGCCTGTAACCAGATGCAGACCAGTTACCACTCAAAGAAGACACCACCCTGATGATCCAGATTCCCCTTGGATCTCCCCTGCAATGAAATCTCCTTCTCCACCGAGATCTACAATTCATGAACTTATTCGTCAAAGCTGTAAGTCAAAACTTATCCATACCACTGCTCCAAGGAGACAACCTATTCCTTGCATGATGTTCAGCTCCCAAGGCTCTCAGAGCTCTTATGACAGAGAGTTCTTTGCCTTTCCTAAATCCCCTGCTCCAACCCGGCCTTTTGTTCTCCAAAAAAAAGTTACTCTTTCCGGAGAAATTGCTCATTTCACTACGTAAGAAAAAAGTTCTCAACTGGCAGTCCGCTGCCATCCAAAGTAACTCCAATTCTCTTCAAAGAATTGATGACAAGCTTGAAAGACTTGTGGAAAACTCAATCATTATAGACGAGAAGATTTGTTCTTTAACTAGAGATCTTCAACTTTTTTACCAAAATCTAGTCCAAAAAATTGAGACTCTTAACTCTGGCCTTCAAAGACTTATCAGACAAAATTCTTTTAGTCAAGAGTTCCAAGAGAAGGAAGCCCTCTTTAGACAGCTCCAATATCAACTTCATCAAATCACTGAAGATGTTAAGCATAAAGATCCTAGAGCATCATCAAGCTTTTCTACTCCAGCTGCCTCCACTTCACTTTCCATGACTTATGAACTTCTAAAGAGATTCTCACAAGAAACTACTTTTCCTCTGCCTCGGAGGTTAACCCCCAGGCCTCGTGTTTAGACTCCTCCTTCCTATCCCTACAATCCTTCTCCTTCAACTTCTAGCCAACATCTGCCTCAACATATGGCTATTTCTCAGCAAAAACCTTCTTCTGAATCCTCCTCTCATTATTTTGCCTCCTCTGGTTATGATGAAAGTAGTAATGACAGTGGTTTTGCTGAAATTACTAACCTTCTTATCGCAGATCCAGAATCTACCTCTGGCACAACAAGGCATGAATTTCAACCTAATCCTACAATTGAAGTTCCTTCTGATGAAGATTTTGGTGAAACCAACGCCACTGCTCCAAGACCCACAGCAACCGGAGAATCCAATTATCTGAAAAATAATACGGGTCCTTGATTCAATCTTGATGACGTTCCCCTTCACCAGTGGGATAACAAATTCAAGGAATTCGCTGCCTGGATGGATAATCAAGTTGTTCATCCCGATGCTAATCCTAGACTTATCCTAATTGTCTAGGACTACTGGGTTTCTTCGCGACTAGTGGCAGTCTCTTGGGGAATACATGCAGCTTTAGTTTTTAAGTTTCCCCCCTCAACCAGGCTCTCTTTGAGGTCCGCCTTTAATTCCTTGGAAAATCTAAACCCCAAGAACAGCAGAATCGCAAAGATTATTTTTGCAATGAAGTGTTGCTCTCTGAAGAAGAAAGACTTAGACTTCCACTATCAAAGAATGTCCAAGCTTTTCTACTCCCTCAATGGCTTTGATAGCATTGAGCTCAAAGAGGCGTACATTACCTCTTTTCCAGATGATATCCAACCCGCGCTTGAACGAGAAATCGCTTCAAACCAGAGAAGTCTCACCCATGTTACTCTAGGTGAGATTCACCAGAAAGCTTTTATTGCCCTAGCCAAAATATGGGAACAACATACTTATTGGTCCATGTTTATGAGTTGGGATTCTAAATTTGAAAAGCTATGCCGGAAGCCTTACCTACAAATCAAGTACAAAAGATAAGAAATGTACTTGTTCCACAAAAAAGAAGAACCACTCCTAGAAATATCCTTATTTCTCTCATAAAAGGAGATTCAAGTCTCCTTTCAAAAGGAAGGTTCACTTTTTCAAAAGAAAACCACAAAGAGATATTGGCAGTAAATATGACCGTTGCTTTATCTGTGGAAAGAAATGGCATTTTGCAAAAAGGTGCCTCAACAAGCAACAGAAGTTCGCCCGGCTTGTTCAGACTCTTCAAACTGAACTTCTGTCTCAAAAAGACAAAGATGCTGATCTTGAATCCCTTTATGAAGAACAATCACAAGACGATGAGGACATAGTCTTTGCTGTCCATGAATGTTCTCAGAAGCTTCTGATGATAATTTTGAGCCCTTATATAAGCTAGAGCATATTTACAATATCAATCAGTCTCCTTTTCCAATTCCAAATGTTGAGGTAGACCTCATGCTCTCTAAATATGACAATCATATTAAGCTCATTGTTTATATGGATGCTGGTGCTCATAAAACTATAATGAATCCTTTCATTCTTCCAGAAGACCAATGGACCACCCACAAAGAATACTTCAAGGCGGCCGATGACAAGATCTTCAAAGTGAATATGATATCAAAAAAAGAAGATAAGGATTAAATTCTTCCCTAATTGTATCATATGGGACACATGTTCTTGGAAGCAAGCTTCCTAACAAAGACCTCTTGATTGGCATGGATATTTACTTTCAGGCTCAACATCTTCGTATTCTTCCTATTGGAATCAGGTATAAAAGTCAATTCGAGCCTTATACTAATGTTTCCAAGCTTTTCTCTCTGCAACATGCTTCTCCTCAGTATACTGGAATCCGGTCCAATCTTCTTCGCCTTTGTGCTAACTCTCATGAAGATTTTGAGAAGCAGTATCCTTATCCTCTGTGGAAAAATCATTCCTTCTTCATCCACATACCTTTCAAAAAGAATGAAGATATCAATCTTACTAAGGCCTCTCATCTAGGAATGACTCCTTCATATCTTAAGCTAGCCCGAGATGAATGCTTTCAGCTCCTGGCCCAAGGTCTTACAGAGCCTACAACATTAGATTGGGTCTGCCATACCTTCTATGTTGAAAAAAGATCCGAAGTCATTCGAAAAAAGAATAGACTTGTCTTAGATTATAAGCCATTTAATCTCTTCCTGAAAGATGACAAGTTTCCTCTTCCAAAAATCCAGCCCTTGTTTGCTCAACTCCATAAGGCCAAAATATTTTCTAAATTTGATCTCAAAGCTAGGTTTTGGCAAGTTGGTAATCACCCCATTGATAGGCCCAAACCAACCTTTTTCATACCTAATGCTCAATATCAATGGACAGTCATTCCTTTTGGACTAAAAGTTGCCCCTTCTCTCTTTCAGAAAACAAGTTGAAAATCTTTGAGCCCATTCTAGACAATACCCTTGTCTATATTGATGATATCCTTCTCTTTTCTAATACTCATGAATCCCACCAAGCTTTGCTGACCCAGTTTCTAGAAATTACCCAGCAACATGGTATCATGCTCTCAAAGCAGAAGAGTTTTTTGGCTCAGTCTTCTATAGACTTTTTTGGCCTTCACATTCAAGATGGGATATACCAGCCTGGTGATCACCTGACTCAGGAATTATTAAGATTCCCAAATGAAAATCTCACCCAAAAACAGATACAATAATTCTTAGCAATTGTTAACTATGTTAGAGATTTTCTTCCTCATGTTGCCCGACATACAAGTAAACTCTCAGCCCTGTTCAAGAAAGAACTTCCTCCATGGAGCCTATCCCGAACTCAGGCTGTAGAAGCTCTGAAGGACATTGCTTCTAATCCTCCTCCTTTAAAAATTCCTGGAATATGACAGAGAATCCTTTAGACAGATGCCAGTGATGACTATTGGGGTGCCATTCTCCTTGAAGAAGATGATCATGGGAAACGCCACTACTGTGGACATGCCAGTGGCCAGTTTAAATAGGCAGAGAAACACCATACCGTTTACAAAGAAATTATGGCGGTCAAATATGGTATCAAGAAATTTGAGTTTCATCTGCTTGGCTATCATTTTCTGATCCACATGGATAATTCATCTTTTCCTAAGGTCTTTGAGTTCAAAAATAAAGCCCTTCCTGATAAGCAGCTGTTAAGGCTTAAAGAGTGGTTTGCAAAATATGACTTTTCAGTCAAGCATTTAAAAGGAAAGGAAAACCTCATCTCTAATCTTCTGTCTCGACCCCAGCCTATGAAGCTCATCTTACACATTTCTTCCTTCCCTTTGATTTTAATGGCCAATCCTCCTCACCTTCCTAATAAGGCAACTATTCAACATGATCTACCCTCTTATCTAAATTCTCATTTTCCTCCTCATATCATTCTTAAGTATGCCAAGCACAAAAGAGTTTCATATCTATACCATGTTTTCCATAGAATGGATCAACCACATCATTCATATCTTCTGAGTGAGATGATGTATTCTACGGTCCCCTTTTACATTGATCCAAAACAAACCTTTTTTGATGAACTCTTTTGGTACCTTTGGTGCTTGTGTCACAGAGTATACTATCGCTATTGTCCTTCCAACCATCCCCTTCCTTGATCATCTGGTCAATCCAGCTAATCATGATTCTCTTTTATGCACCTTCCTCGAATGGTTCCATGGCTTCTCATGGTGGAGAGGTGAACTTTATAAAATCCTTCAACACAAAAACATATGGAAGTTCACTTTTGCTCTTCAAAAAAAGATGTCTTCTGTTTTCCTTCTCCATATGCCTTATTTCTTCAACAAAACAACGAACAAATGCTGGGCTTAAGGCATGGCCTATAAGTGGGAAACAGTCTTTAAAAACTGTCTAAATCCAGCCCAGAATCAGCAGCTCAGTCTTATGCTTTGCAAACTTAATAGCCTTGATTCTCTCCCAGGCCCAGATGAAGTTTTTATAATCCTTGACAGCTCTCCCCCTCCAGCGAAATCAGGCCCGTCCAATCCTACAGACCCAGGCCCATCCAGTGTAGAATTATCAGGCTCCTCTAAGAATCTTGCAGATAATATTCCTCTAGACAGGCCTATGGATCTTTCCCAGGTTTCCCCATAATACTTTCAAGATTCCCAAGATCCATATGAAGATATTGACATGCTCATCGCTGAAAATGTTGGTCCACTAAGTCCTCCTGAACCACCGACAATGCCTTAGTGGAAAAACTTTGGACATGGATCATCTCTTGATTCTGATGACACAGACTACATGAACCTCAACGTGTCCCCAAGATAAAACATCATGTGATAGCTTTTGTCCATATCCCTTTTGCTTTTGGTGGCTTTCCCTTTTAGCTTTTTGCTTTATGTAAAAGAATAGTGTGCTTTTGCTTTTTCTTTCATCTTTTGGTGGCTTTTACTTTTACCTTTTGCTTTTCCCCTTGTAATTTAGATGTTTGTAACCATGCTATCGAGTTTTCTCCTCCTATATAAGGAGTCCTCAGTTTCAGTTGTAAGCAGAGGAAAAATTAAATAAAAATGCTCAGTTTGTTTTCCAAAATGATCGGCTAAGTTTCATTCTTCTTTCTCCAAGTCTCTTTAGTTATAATATGTTCATCATCATCTGAGATGTAAGTATGCTCTATACTCGCCTTCTATGAAGGATCTTGTATATCAGAAAATATTTGTCTATTGATCTAAGAGATGTCCAGGTTTTTCTCTGGTTAAGCATTACTCAAAAAGGCCAACGATACTACCGTGCCCAGAAGAGGCTTTTGTATCGGCATACCTGTGTAATGCTTGACCTGTAGAAAAGCCTAACCCCTGTTAAATAAAAATGCATTAATTTGTCTAGAACAAGGCCAAAAAAAAGGGTGTCAGTAAAATTAATCCCAAAAACTTCTAATAATTAATGGTCTTGACATAGATATATCGGTGTGACCAGTTGTAAATATAACTAATTAATTAAGATCTCTGTTCGAATTGATCATGAAATAACATTCATAATAATACCTTCTAATATTTCTTGTGTTATTATTGGAGCTAAGAATCCACCATATGAAATACCACCAACAAATAATGGATTCGCTTTGAATTCTAAATGGCCTTCCAACCACTTGCGCAATAGGAAAAAATATGAAAAAAAAAAATTGATTATAAATTATGCATTATATCTTATGCATTGCAGAGAAATTATTTAGTAAAATTATTCTATCGGTCCTCTAGAATCTCAAATATATATATAGGCAGTGCTGCTATAGTGAGTAACCCACAGTCTACAGTAGCTGGCTGATAAGCATAATTGCACATTCGATGTGCCTAATTGTGTACATCAGATTGCTGTAATGGACTGTAGCATTCTGAGTAGTAGGTGATGTTGTCTATACTAGCAAAACAGTATATATAGGTACATGGATTAGTCTACTCAATCCTAGATGTTTTTGCAAGAAAAATATTATTTTTCATCACTTGGTGATTATAGTCAAGGACTCATATGTCATTTAATAATTTAAATGATTTCTTGAAAGCGTTTACTTTTCAAAATTATATTTTTGGTTTAAAAAATTAATATATTTACTTTCCAAAATTAGATTTTTGAAATAAACAAATCAATACATACTTAAATACAACTAATAAGTAAGAACTATGTCAACAATAGTTTTACTGATGGTCATCACCAAAAGCAAATAATAGCAAAACTCTTTTATAAGAGATGAAAACCTAATAAAAGGAGGCGTATTGAATATTATCTTCATGCATTACAACCTTTTAATATAACTAGTTAATATATTAATCAATTGGTTTTCACAAACCTTCCTAATAAACTTGTGAACCATTGAAGCTGTTTCTATATCTGATGAAACAGTATAATCCTTTGCGCTTGTTGAGTAGAAGAAACCAGAGCCAATAGGTGCATCCACATATATGATGCTCGCAAACTAAAAAGAAAAAGTATACACACAACATTTCCTCGAAAGTAATATTGTTATGGGGATTTTCATCACTTAAAGGCCTACATAATTTGATTGGGTTAAGTTTATTAAATGCCCAAGATGTTTGGTAGCCCAAATGATTTAACAAAGTCCAAAGTTAATAATGGACCCGCCACATGTCACTTATCCATTAGATAGGATTATCCACATTCAATTCAGGCCATTAGTGTTAGGGTTAAATAAAGAATGATGGAAAAAAGGGAGAGGGTTTTGGCACATTTCCCTAGGTTTAGCCGCTGACCCCATTAATTTTCCTCTCCCTCTCTTTTCTTGGGCAGCACTTATTTTTCTATTCCCATGACCAATGTTGAATTTTGACTTAAGCATAAAGGCCAAAAAAAGTTATTATTCATCATTTTTCCATGATTCTTCCCCCTCTAACTAGTTGCTTTTTTTTATTTTGCAAATTTGGAGCATTCAGTCTGTGGAGCGAGGACTAACACCAAAAATTGCCACAACACATGTAAAATTCACATCTTAGAATTGCTGAAAGATTCTACAATGCAACAACTTGATTTCACCATAAATTTCTAAAAATAGTTATTCAATTATAGATAATAATACTCTATTATGAACAAATATTATTCCGTTATATATTTTACAGTGTTATTCCGTTATAGATATTATAGTGTTATTCTGTTATGGATATTACAATATTACTCTATAACGGAGTAAAATTATCAATAATTGAATAATATTGTCCATGATAGAGTAATACTTTTTAAAATTTTATAGTTAAACCCTAAAAAAAAAAAGTTGCATTGTAGCCTATTCAGCTTGAACCTACTTTTGGCCGGCCTTAAATTATTATTATTTTCATGGTTTAATTTGAGAATGAGATTTTCATCTTCACTTTATATATAATATAGCATTATATAAATTTTTAATTTACGGATGCACATAAAAACGATAGTTTTAAGACGAAATCATTGTTGATAATCTATTATAAATGACGAATTTGTTTTTCAAAAGGCATTTATACGGTGCATTCGCAAGTTTAAAGGAGAAAAAAAAAAACTAAATATATTTACACTGCATATTTAAAACTCAGATCATTATCCAAAGAAAAAAAAAAAACTTTTGCAAAGCCACTCCAGTGTCCCTTCAAATATTTTATGAGGTAAATCATTATGATGAAATTTGATATACCTGAGTCCATGAGTTTGGGGCCAATTTTAAAGACGGTAAATCGGCATCATAAGTAGATGGATCGAAAGCCAATGGACCTAACAAATAAATAGTGACATAAAAAATGAATGAAAAAATTGAAAAGCCAAAAAAAAAAAAAGGGAAAAAAAATAATTGTAACATCAAACGTCATTTATTAGCTTAATATGATGGAGNTTTTTTTTTTTTTTTTTTTTCTTTTTTATCATATCAAAATCCTAATTAAATATGCTTTTATATATAAAGTTTCACGTAATCATAATGATGTCAAATTTCAGTTTTCTTTTATATTACATATACAATTTGGTGATACAAAATAATGAGAAAACCCACCAGTTTCATAGAGCAAGGCAGTAAGACATGAACAACCAGGTCCTCCATGTTGAAGAAGTATGAGAGGATCAGTAAGAGGATTTCCTTGTGATTCAACAAAATAGTAAAAGAAAGCTGTGGTCTGGATTTTTTGTTTGATTTAGGCTGTAATTTTGATACACTACTACAGAATATGGTCAAAGACGACAGTTAAAATCCGTTGTCTTACGTGTTTAAAAGACAGACACGAAACACGAAACTGTCGTCTAACAAAGCGTCGTCAATACTCAAAAAACATCAACGACGGTTAAAAACCGTCGTCTATGTTTAAATATCGACGACGGTTTTTACTATAAACCGTCGTCTTTGTGTATCATTAAAGACGTCGGTTCATAAGAGGAACCGTCGTCTTTGTGTTTATTATTGACGACGGTTAATAAACCGTCGTCGAAAATAATTATATATATATTTTTTAATTTATATAAATTTTTGAAAATATATATATATATATTTCGGCTTTTATATATATTCAAATATATTTATTTAATATAAATATTTTAATTAATAATATATTTTCAATACAATAATAATTAATATAAAAAACACTAATAATAAAATAATTATATTAAATTATACAAAAGTATAAACATTTCTAATTAAAATAAAATTACAAATTATATAATACTAACAATTACAAAATTTAAATACATAATTAATAATTAAACTAAACTAATCAAACGATGATAACAAATTTGAAGGATTTGAAACTTCTTCAGTAAAATATTCAGCCCAATCCTCTCTAAATTCATCAACGTAGTCTTGCACCCAAACACAATTTTTAAACTGTACATAAAAATCAAACAAATAATATTAATGCATTAGTAAACATAATATTATATATAAATTTACAGTTATGCTAAAATTATACTTACAGTGTTATGTAAATGAGACTGTGGTGTTGATGAATCGACATTTATTATATCCCTCATCATCATGCATACATAATATGCACACTCATGGCTTGTCGGTTGCAATGGTGCCTACAAAAAGAATATTTAGTTTATTAATATACATAATTTCTAATACTTTATAAACATTAATGAAATAAATAATTCATAGATTTTACCTTTCCGCCTCGCCAACTAATTAATTTATTCTTCGACCTTTGCCTCTTCGGCTCATTCCATAATGTCCAAGCTCTATATACATATATATATATATAAAAATTTATAAATAAAATAAATTATTAAAAATAAATTTAATCACTAAAATTAACTTACTAATTTTTTAAATTAACTTACTTGCTTATTAATCGCTTAAAATCAATATTAGCTTTGGTGTTGGCGGAATCAAAAAACCAAATATACCCCAAGTACGGGTCCATGACACCAAGCGTCCAATGAGCACTGAAATAAACGTTAATATTAAAAATATATAATATACTATATATATTTAAGAAAGTAATAATTTCACAAATAAATAAATTTTACCGACAATGATATGGAATTAACCATATCCTATTGAAGTCGGGCTGTTCTTTCCACCGTCTGACCAATTGCTCAGCTTGGGATGTCAACATTTCAGGTCCATCATTCTGCACCACACGTGGATCAATAAAAGCATATAACAAAATCTTCCCAGTGCGGATCATATGTCGATACAGCTTCCTGCAAAAAATTGATCCACGTCAAATACACTTTAAGAAAATTTTAAATTGAAAATAAATTAATTATAACTTCAAATATAAATTTTTAGCTTACTTCATATAGAATAAGATGCAATCGACACCCAAGTCTTGCATCTGACAAAATTGGTCAATATCCACATGTGTCAGCACTCCAGGATGAGAATTGCCTATCATACCCCTCCCTATGTTGAACTGAAGCTGCGTAAACTGTTGGTTGAAGACAGTGGCAGCTACCATCTTCATTAATCTGAGCTTCGGTGGGAGGTCAGAGACGACTAATTGATGCTGACTTTCATTGATCGGTGGAGATGCCCGCGAATGGCGTGAATGGGGAGTACTATTCGAGTCTGAATGAGCAACTGCCTTGCCTTTTGATGCTCGTACTGATATCTCCACCTAATCAAAAAACAACATTATTAATAACTTAATTATAATGAATAAATAAAAACATTATAAATAACAATTATTAATAACTTAATTATAATGAATAAATAAAAACATTATAAATAACAATTATTAATAACTTAATTATTTACCTCTTCCTCAGGTAAAATGACTAAGAATCGAGGCCATGGACAAAATGACTCCACAGCTTCCCCAACCAATGTAATGTCAAAAAATGGTAGAGGTAGGGGTGCATCAGGGACTAATGCCTCCTGAACATTGACCCGCACATTAAGCTCCCCTAATCGTATCCCATGGCAAACAGAATCTGGATCGGTCGTAGGGTACATCAATCCAGCAGCAACTATATTATCTCTAGTGCATACAGCAAGCTTACACTGTAGACCCTGCAAAATAAATTGATTACATTTTTTATTAATTAACAATCAACATATTAAATTTATATTATACAACAATCTTATAAAAATTTACCTCCTTAGGTGCCATGGGATATACTGGAGCTGGAGGAGTACTAAGATGTACTGGTGCATCCTCAGGAATATTAGTGGCAACCCAGGTATTGTTCATATACTGATCTGTCATGAACTCCATATGTCCTGGGTTTGCCACAAAGTCATCATGTGTCTTGGCAAACTGTGCAGACAACATCGTATTACTCTCTTGGAGGTCGCGAATGACCTCAGATAGCTGTCTGATGCACTCATCTTTTGCACTGCCTCTCTCTTTTGTTGGTTGGGTTCTATGTCGAGGAGTGTGCCAATACTCAATAGGAGTCACCAATTTACCCTTTGCCCTAACTCGGCCCTTGTGCTCGGGAGTACCCAACACTTGGGTCAGTATATCTTTGGACGAATCCAAGTCAATGTTGACCTCCCCAGCAGCTACTCTCTCTCGTAAAGCATCCTGTCAAATTTATAAAATATTAAAATTTCAGTACTAAAATTGCATAGTTACTTAATTTAAATAATATATGCAAATAAAAAATTAAATTTAATACCATCTGTTCTGCAACTGCAGCAGCTTCTGGTGTAATAAACTTTTCCTCCTTATTCGCGTAGCCCAACTTCCATAGAGCATCTCGGAAAAGCGGTTCATCTGTGCCCAATCACAGCTTCTACATGTTTACAAAATATAAATGCAAAATTAAATTAAAACAATATAATTAAATAATATTCAAAATTACTAATTTTATTAAAACAATTTAATTACAACTTATAAAAAATTACTATATTTTCAAAATTTAATTAATTTTTAATATAAATTAAAACAATTTAATTTAAATATCTAAAAATTACTAATTATTTAAATTAAATTAAAACAATATAATTTCAATTAACTTAAAATTACTAAACTAAAAATTGCTAATTTTTTTAAATTAAATTAAAACAGTTTAATTTAAATATTTAAAAACAATAAAATCACGAAATTAAATTAAAACAGTTTAATAAAAATTTTCACTCACCTCGTTGTACTCCGCCCGTGCAAATCCAATACAAGATAGTCGATGATTGTACCGATTTATTTTTCTTAATTCTGAGCGTTGCTTATGAAGTTCCTGAAATATTAAAAACGAATATTAATTACATAACATGTTAATTGTAGTTTAGTTAAAAAAATGTAACAAATTGAATTAATTAATACTTACCGCCCACTCAGGTGTTAAACGTTGCTGTACAAATTCATCCCACTGGTCTTGTGTAATATATTCCTTATATTTTTCGGGGACTACATCGAAAGCTTCCATGTCCCCTAATTCTAAGTGCGGATGTACATAATTTGTGTACATAAAACTCTTCCATTTTCTCCATTTTTCTGCACAATCCTTCAAAGTTTTATGTTTCAATGATTCTTCCTTGTTAGAATAGTTCTACAAAAAAAATTAAGGTATTATTAGCACAATAATAATAAAATCACACAATTAATGAACCAAAAAATTTAATTAAAATTATTACCTTTATTGTCTCCCATAATGTATCCTTCAAATTTGTTGGAACATCGTTCCAACTCTTGTAGGTGATCGGTATTTGAGATCGAGTGTAACCACCTTCATAATTAGCTAGAGATTGGCCGGCTTTATTCACTCCGACCCCATGCTCATTGTATATAACTTCCCCAAGTTCGCCACTAGCAACTTGTCTACGAAGTTTTCCTAATTTTGACGGTCCTCTCCCTTTCTTTTGCTTCCTACTTGAGGAAGAATCTTGATCATTAGGATTAGTGGGATCTTGATTTAGATCCATATCTACAAAAAAAAATATCAACATTATCAAACAATTATTAACAACATCTTAAACAATAAACAAACCAACATTATAACATATTAACAAACCAACATTATCAAACAATTAACATTATATAATATAAAATATCAACATTATGAAACAATTAACATTATCAAACAATTAACATTATATAATATAAAATATCGACATTATGAAACAATTAACAAACCAACATTATAACATATATATATATATATATAAAACCGTCGTCTTTAAAACCGTCATTTTTAATTTTTTAAACCCGTCGTGAAAATATTCTAAAGAAACCGTCGTCAATATAATTCCAATATATATATATTCATTATCCAATATACAATATATTCATCCATATTTATTCATACAATATATTCATACATCAACATTAACATTATATACAAAATCAACATTTCAACATTTCACAGGCAAAATATATATTCATGGGCAAAATATAAATCAACATTATATACAAAATTTACATTAATTTTACATTAAATAAAATTCTGAATATATATATTAACGGGCAAAATTTACATTAATTTTACATTCAAAATCAACAAAATCACGGGAAAAATATAAAAATCTACATTATATACAAAATAAATTCACGGGCACAACTTATAAACCAACTAATAACATATATTAAGGATAAAAATTTACAAAAACACATTTTCGGGTTTGAAATGAAGCAAACATATTTTCGGGCTTAAAATGAAGCAAAGTGTAAAAAAAAATTTGGTTTGAAGATGCAGAACATAAAATACGGGTGAACATTACTTACCTTCTGTTGAATATGCTGTAGATTCCCGTTGAAATGAACCAAGCGGCAGCAACAGCTTCGGGTGTAGGATTTCTGGAGAATTGGGGAAAAATGGAAGAGAAAGCCGTGTGAGGAAGAAAACACGGGGCAAAAATGGCACCGTTTTAGTTATTGACGACGGTTCCTAGCTATAAACCGTCGTCTTTAATGTATAGACGACGGTTCCTAGCTAGGAACGGTCGTCTACACTCTTCAACATATGCCACGTGTATTTTTGTCTTTTATCAACGACGGTTGTTGAAGTAATCGTCGTTTTTGATTAACTTTAAACGACGGTTACAGTTAAAACCGTCGTTGATATTTTTTAACCATCGTCTTATTTTATCAACGAAGGCTCTCTTTTTCAACCGACGTCTATATAAAAGTATGACCGTGGTCAATAGTTATTTTATGTAGTAGTGATAATGTTGTTTTGCTGCATCCTACCCTTCTTTCTCACTTTGTGGAGATTGGTTTGTGTGACATTAAGGATGCTGGTTTGTAATTCTCTTTTGAGGACTTTTTTTGGGGAATTCCTACAATACAACTCATTTATGGTTGTATCACATACAACCGGTAAATACTACCGGTTAAAATGGTTAGGGTTTTGTTTTTTTTTTTTTTCTAAACTAATAATTTTACAATTAAAACGGTTATGTTTAGTAGAGAAAAACAAATATTCAGACCCTCCCCCATCGCACCCAGCCCCTTCCCCGAGCCCCTGACCCCCTGAGCTGCGCACCCAGCCCCTGAGCTGCATACCCAGCCCCATTCTCCGAGTTCGGCGAGCTTCGCACCCATAAACCATTCGCCGAGCCCCTGAACTGCGCAACCAGCGCACCCAGGCCACTTCCCCGAGCCCCGGAGCCCCTGAGCAACGCACACAGCCCCCTTCCCCGAGCCCCCGAACCCAATCGCACCCAGCCCCCTTCCCCGAGCCCTCGAGCCCCCGAGCTTCACACCCAACCCCCTTCCCCGAGCCCTCGCCCCCATCACACCCACCCCCCTTTCCCGAGCTCCCTCCCCCATCACACCCACCCCCCCTATCCCCTCCTGCCGCCCCCCCCCGACTCCCCCCCCCCCCCCCCCC
>QANX01000696.1:298414-313740 GCA_003254975.1 Ochetophila trinervis | reverse complement strand
TAATTTTCTTAAGCAGTCTCTAATTCAGGGATTTATGTTCATGGGGGAATTGGGTTCAGACTTTATGGTGCTTAATTTCTTTCACTGTTTGTTTTATTTTATAGTGAAGGATTTATAAATGTCCATAATGCAATCTCTTTGCCTTTGCCCTTTTTTTATTTTCTTTTATTTTTCTTTTTTTACTTGGTGTTGGTTACATTAGAGGAATTATAAGGAAAATGCAAATTGGTAAATTATGAAGGCTAAGCCTCTAAAGTGAAATCCATTTTGGGCATTCGAAACTCACTATCTGATATACTCTCTTCGATCTGGTATTTATAGGTAGATCTTTGTTAAGAAATTCTCTTGTGCTCTGAAAGGCATTTTTTTTCCTATGTGAAACGAGGATATAAAAACATAATGAGGATGCTTAGGGATTCTATGTCGACATTGTTATTGTATTTGACGGTTATGCTGCAGTGCTTAATAACATCCCTTTTCTGGAGTTCGAAAGTTTGTAAACAATGTCTTGATTTGCCTAACATTGTTTATTTGTTGTTGATTCACTGATTTATTGTTCTCCTAATATCTTGTGAAATTATAATAAAAATTCCTGGAAGTGATTTTGCAGACAGAGATTCCATGGTAGGAAGTTAGATCGAAATGTAATTTGAGTGACTTAGTGACTTGGAGTGAAATTGTCAATGGTAACTGACCAGGGAGGCTTTTTGTTTGGTTTTGATAAATTTGCTAGTATAATAGCATGGGGAGTAAGATTAATTACAAATTTGTATTCTGTTAATTACTTGAAGTTCAATAGGCTTGATCTTGTCAAGTAACAAGTTAAGTCATATTTGTTAAAGGATGCTGAATTACATAGGCATTTCTAGGACTGTAATGTAAGTTGTCATAAGATTCTGTGAAGTAAACTCATATGTATAGGAGAGCATTAGAACTATTACTGTGTTTAACACTTTTATTGTACACTTTTCGCCTATGATAAAATGGTATCTTGTTTATGTTCTTTTGTTGTAATGTCGAGATTGCAGCTTCAGATCTGCAATTACTTGCACTGCTACCTGCGTCATAGTAATTACCACCATGTTCATATATAATGTTCATACACAAAATATGTTCATATATAATGTTACTTGATATAAATCTTGTAGGTGCAATGGATGATAATTTAAAGCACAATGATAAGGGTAAAAAGCCAGCAGTTGGTGATGCTGGTTTGAAAAGAAAGAGAGGGAGAAAGAACGCTACAAATGATGACAATGTTGTTGCAAATACGTATTCAAGGCCATGGCTAAACTATTATTAATGTTCATACACAAAATATGTTCATATATAATGTTACTTGAAAAGCCAGCAGTTGGTGATGCTGGTTTGAAAAGAAAGAGAGGGAGAAAGAACGCTACAAATGATGACAGTGTTGTTGCAAATACATATTCAAGGCCATGGCTAAACTATTAGTGAGTTTGACTTTAACTATATGCTTTTGATAAATTTCTCCATGTAAATTGAAATATGTAATTGGAATTAATTAACAAAAGTCTGAAATTTAAAATATCTGCAGTAATAGGGAGGTAGGAGTACTTAAGCAAAAAGCTGTCAAAATTGATAAAAAGGTAAATTTTTTTGCATCTTTTCCTTGGTTGAGGTACATGCTATGAAAGGCAACAAATCTAATTATCAATGCGGATTTTTTCAGGTCATGAAGCGTATAGGAGATGATTGGAAAAAGCTGTCCGATGGTGAGAAAGCAAAATTTGCTGCGCCTACTCAACCAGTCTCTCCTCCTCCAGCTAAGGTCTCCCTCGCTTCATCATTTGAAGGTGCACAACAGATTGCCTCAACAAAGATAGGTAGTTTAAATACAAGATGTTCCCTTGAACGTTTGTGGGGTTTAGTTGAGTTGTTTACCGATGATAAGAAGAAGTGTATTCAGGATCTTGGGTTCTGTTCTTTGATTTGTGGTAGGACTAGTGGTATAGATAGAAAATTGATAGCATGGCTGGTAGATAAGTTTGATCCTAGCACTGCTACAATAGAATTGCATGGTAGGAGGTACACTAGGTTAGAAGGACGTTGAGAGATTAATTGGGTTAAAAGATGGTGGCTGTCCAGTAGATATTAGTGGTCCAATGGAGGCCATAGAGGAGCTGAAGAATAAGTTTAGTTCAGCTATTCCAGGCATCCGCATTTCTGACCTAGCAAATATTTTGTCTGATAGTAAAACAATTGTAAATGATGATTTTAGAATGGTTTTCATATTGTTTCTGATGGGAACGATTCTTAATCCCAATTCTAGTGTGTTTGTACCATTTACTTATCTTCATGTATTGCTGAATGTTGATGGTATTGTGAAAAAAAATTGGGCCACTTGGACGTTCAACAACATGGTTGATGGTGTCAGCCGGTACAAGGCTGACAATATGTCATACATTAGTGGCTGTGTACTGATCTTGCAGGTATATTTTTACTCATTAATTGTATTTCATTTATTACACAATGTTATTATCAGTCTTCTCTTATAGTTTCCATGATTTTATGCATAGCAAATTTCTGCATTTTATGTGCTGCAGCTATTTTACTTCGATGTTGTGTGGCTGGACAAACCGATTGTTGACAGAGCACTGGCTCCCATTCAGGCATGGGGAGGCAAAGCCTAGAAAAAATTCAGATTGCAGTTAAAAAAATTTGGTGGTCTTGGATCGGAGAAGGTATATACTTTACTATTTTGTTTTAATTTGTTTGTCATTGAATGTTGATATATATTGTGAGTAACATATTTGTAGGTTACAACAAGGGAACTGCAGTTTGAAACCAGATTTGAAGTAACAGAAATTCGGCGTCTAGATGCAACAATATATGCAGAAAAGAGAGATGTTGATGGGCTGAAAGCTGATATTCAGCAGTTGAAACAAGATGTTGCAGGTCTTAAAGCGGACTTTGCAACTTACCAGCTGCAGGTGACTGATCAGCTTGCGAAAGTGCTTGATGCTGTGTCATCAAGACCAGCAGCTACTGACGTCAACATCACACCACCAAGTGCACAAAGAGCTGCCAACAAAGAACCAATTCCATCATCTGTCGATGCCATACTCGTTATGCCACAACCGATGACCTTGTTCGTTTCAACCGAAGATGAAGCACCAAAGAAAAATGTTGTCGATGATGTCATAATCAATGATTCATCTTCATTTGCTGATACTGCTTTCGGGGACAAGCTTGATGCATTGGTCCATGCCATTGTACCCACGGAGGTTGTATGACATTTTCTTTGTATGTGTTTACTTTAAAGTTTGCTATATAATATGCAACTTTGTTAAGTGGATAATGTGTAGGGAGAGAAGAAAAGAACCATGGGCAGACGTAGTCCAATTTTGCTGCGAACAGAAATGCAGAGGAGACAGACCTGATATGCACGGTCACCTTGGATTACTATGAATCGTGATCGTGTCGGTCCGTTTCAAATTCCAAAAGACTTGCCCGATGGAGATTTTAAACTGTTGCAATATTTGTTTGATCCTGATCTTGATAAAGGGTATGTTTAATTTGTAATGCATTTAGTGTATTATAGGATATGTGTCTTCTATTTATATTAAATTGTAATTATTGTTGTTCATTTTTTGTTTTTGTCATTTTACTAGTGAGATGCTCATTAAGACCGAGATGATGCATTATACTCGTTGGGATTTGATGTCGTTGTCTCCGCAAAAATGGATTTCAAGGGAAGTAAGTTAATTGTTATCGAATTAACTTTTTAATTATAATCTTTCGTATGTTCAATATTAAGTTAACAATATTGTTGAGTCAATTATTTTATGGTTTATGAAGGTCATTTGCGCATTTGTTGAATGCATGACTTACATTGAAAAAAAGAAAAATGGAGACAAGCCTTATCTTAATTACCACCCCATTTTCAAGTATGTAATGCTTATCTTAATTAATTATCATTTTTATATTTTGACATTAAATGTCTTATGTTAAAGCTGAAACCATTTCTTTCACACTGTTAGGAAGAGGCACTGAGTAGTAAACCGGCTGTTGCTAATTTTGCAAAAAAATGGAACATGAAAAAACGTTTCATGGGGCCGGTGGCGCATTGTGAAAAGGTCTGTCAGTACTTTGAGGCTGTTTTTTTATTATTATACAACTACCATACTGTTATTGACAGCATATAAATTGACTAACTTTGGTCATTATGATATTCAGATATTCCTCCCCATCTATGACACGGTTGGTCATTGGTTTTTATTGATCGTGTCGGTGAAAGAGATAGCTGCTGAGATTTGGGATTCTTTCCCGAGTGCCATGACAAAATTAGCTCGTGCAAAATGTGCTGAGACTATCGTAAGTTAAACCATCTAATTCATTCATGATACTAAATAATGATTTAAAAGATACCCATAACCTCATTAGGTTAAAATTCTGAACACTTATGACTGCTGGTTTATCCTTCCTTGCCTCTGTATTATATAAATTGGTGTTTTTTGTTTACTGATTCTTAGATTTATCTTCAGCTCCCTTTTATCATTTCATAGCCAAAGGTCTACGTGTTGATCTTATAGTTAACTCTAGTTGCAAGTATTTACTGCAATTTTTTTTACTTGAATTAAGTACGAGTCAAAAACTAGCTACCCTCTTTCCGCGTACTGGCTGGTGATTTAGTTGTCTTGTATTATAATTACACTATATTTAAAACTTGTTTTTTAGTCAGATATAGTTTACATATATTGGCTTTTGAAATAATATAGGATAAATATATGACAATAATACCATCTCTGCAACATAACCTATCTATTTCCATTCATTCCAGAATTTTGACATTTTCAATATGCTGTTTTTTATGCCAGTTTTTGGTGCAGGATTCAAAAGAATGACCTAAAACTATATGTGAAATCATTTTTCTATTTATGTTTAGGGTTTGTCTTTGCATTTAATTATCATTTACTCTCTTCAAACCCATTTCATGAGAAAGACTTGTAAGTATATGCCATTTTTTTTTGAATGACAGTTGGAGGCTTTAGACATAGTCTTGATGAATGAATGCAGTAAACTTTTCCAGCAAAAAGGTTTTTTTGGAAGTTTGCAGCTTCGGGCAGCAACATGTACTCGGAAACAAGATAACGGACATGATTGTGGAGTATATGTCATGAAGTTTATGGAAGAGTCTTCCTTGATTAACGATCCAAATGAACATGTAAGCTATTTATTGTCCTTACGTAATTTATTTTTGATTTACTTTAGTCCATTGACTTCTGTTGTTGTTTAGTTTGATTCGGCTGCGGAAAGGTGGAATATCGCATTGGAGCTAGTGAGTGAAAGTAATAATCAGAATTATTACGACATCATGCATGCGGCTGCAAAACATCATGACCACATATCAACCACTGTCTTGCACACGTACGTCAAGAAAACAAGAGGTGGACCATCCAAAAAAGGGAAGAAGAATATCTAGACCATCTCCATTTGACTCTTTTTTGATTGTAAATTACAATGCTTTTGATAATATTGTAGATTTAGGTTTTTTGATATGCCTGCTAAATGCAAGCATAAGTACAGGTACTGTTATATTTTTGTATTTTATATAATACCCAATGAGACACCATTCCAGTATGGCTGAATGTTTATTGAAGTAGCCAAAATTTCCATGCTCATTTTCTGGTTTAGAAAATTGTCTTTTGACTTTTGATGCTTTATTGTTGTATATAGCCGTATTGATTCTTTGCCGTTTTGTTCATTGTGTTTGTGTGTGTGTGTTTTTGTTTATTACTTTCGGTTGATCATATTGTTTATACTTTCTTTTGCTTTCTGACGGCAACTCTGTTTTTTGTACTAAAATCAATTTTACTTAATGGGAATTAGAACATGTGATTTCTATAAATTTTTAATGTAAAGTGCAATCCCACCATAAAATTGTGGTTTTTGCCAGGATCATTTACTTGTTCATGCTATGCTTTGGCATACTGGATTGAGGAAGAGGAAAAGTAAACCAAACAGTACATACTGTTCATGCTAGGCTTTAGACTGTGGTTTTGGTGTTGATTTTGCACCAACCAACTACCACTGGTTTCCCCTCTTTATTTCTTTTTGTTAGAGCACTTGCGTTTTTGGAAAGACAGAGAGTGTTGCATTTTATACAGTCTCTTCAGCAGTGTCGTCCTCCTCAATAACCTGCAAAGGTATGTATATTCATTCATTTAATTACAACCCAAAAAATACATATTACCTTGTGAGTTTTTGCTGGTAATTGAAACCCATTTGAATTTCTCTGTTTTTTTTTTTTTTAATTTATAATGAAACATGAAAATGAATTAAGCTGCGCTGGCATTGGAAGCTGGAAAGCCTTTGGCGATAGAGGAGGTGGAAGTGAGTCCTCCTCAACCTATGCAGTGAGTCCTCCTCAACCTATGCAGATAAGGCTTTCATTTATTATATTTTTTGTTACTTTTTAGATTATTAGGCTAACTTGTTCATTGTGTTTATAGCACAAGCCCAAGGGACAACTCAGGATCACCTACAAATATTTAACATTGAGATGAAAGCGAAATTGAAATCACATCAAATGCCTGAACAGGTGAGAAATTCCTCCCCCCCCCCCTCGATATTGTATGTTTAATTTTGATGGTGCACGTAGTTTTCATGCTATTGAAGTCATTTAATTTTACTTATTCTCCATGCTCCATGTGTAGATTGTCTTTTGGAAGTGGATTGCCCCAAAAATGTTAGGCATGGTCACACAGTCAGCAGTATATCATTGGTCAATTGAAGGTATGACATTTTTTTTGACTGATCCAGATCATGCAGTGGGTAGTGCAACTCACTGAAGTTGCCAAAGGTCTTATGGCTAGAATGTATAGGTTAAATCAAATATTGGACTACCCGGATCCTCATAGCCATATATTTTCAGAATCCTTTTGGTGTTTTAAAAATTGCTTTAAAAGTATCATGTTTGTTTACAGCATCACTTCTTATTTTGTTTCCTCTATCATTCTGTTTTGTAAGATTCTACTTTTGCTGGTGTGAATGTTCCAAATTTGTATTTGTTTCTATCATGATTTTCCAAGTCTCTCTGGAGAAATAATAAACTAACCCTTCATGTGTCATAAGATGCACATTTAGCTATTTCATTCCTGGGAATTTTGCTGGTCTGCTGTTTTGTTCTTTGAGTCTGCACATATGTTTTCTTGGATAAGCTTCAATAGCCTCTTTACAGGACACCCTAAGTTGATTGGTGAATTTTCTTGTTTCAAGATTAGTTCCATGATCTTGTAGCAACTTTGTTATTCTTATCGTCCACTGAGTTTTTTTTTTTTTTGATCCAGTTGACCTTATCTTGCTTGCGTTATGCAGAATGATATATTTCCTTACACCTTTCTTACACAGCTCTGGAGATTGATTTCACAAGGTCTCAGATTATTGCTGCTATTCCTGGAACCTTTTTCTGTGCATGGTATGCTTCACAGAAGCATTGGCTGGCCAACAATATATTAGGCCTTGCCTTCTGCATTCAGGTCTGTTAACCTTTTTTAAAGATATTTTGTCTTCTTTCTTTCTATTCTTATTTTACATTTTTCAGTAATAACTCATTCTCTTGATATTTCCCACATTTTCTGTAATTTTAAATAGTAATCTTTTGTTTAATGTAATATTTCATTTATTTGTTGGGTAAGGAGTGATTATCTAGAGGCCCTTCCTAAAACTTGGAATAGCTGGTGATTCTATAATTGCTGTACACTAATGCACTTATTACTTTACTGTGAATTTAAAAACATATTTATTTTGTTGTTTTCAGGGAATTGAAATGCTTTCTCTTGGGTCATTTAAGATTGGTGCCATCCTTTTGGTAAGTAGAACTTATGGATTTTTTTATGTTATCATCATCTATTTGCTGTCAAGTTTTATTTATCAATTCATAATAATTTCTTGCTGTGGACTTGCTGTATATGTTTGTCGATCATGCGAAGACATCCACATTCACACAATGTGTTAAGTATGTGTTGGTATTAGTCTGATGTTTGTAGTTGGATCCACTACATAATAGCTTAGGCTTCTAAAAGTAAATGTCTCTTTGATACAGTTTTATCAACTTAACTTATAACACTTTCTCACTGGTGCTAGCATCTTACGTGTTTAGCTTGTTAGGCATTTTACTTTTGCTTCTAGAAATAGTAGTACTATCCTTTGAGACATGTATTTGTGGCACATATAAATTGCATTCTCCGTGTCATGTCTTTCTTTTCTCTTCTTTTTCTGACATTTCTCCATTTAATGCATTCAGGCTGGCCTTTTTGTGTATGATATTTTCTGGGTTTTCTTCACCCCAGTTATGGTTAGTGTTGCAAAATTTTTTGATGCTCCTATAAAGGTTAGTATTCTAGCGCAATCTAATATTCCATGAACATAGCACAATCTCTACTAGTCTAGTTAGGGATGAGTATACAATTGCTTTAAAAATTCATTTATTCAAATTTACAATTAAATTCTCTTTATCTAACAACTTTTGTTTAATAAAATTTAAGTTTTCTATATAAAAATAGAAGAAAACAAGAAGTACATTGAATTCCTTTGTTCAGTTGCATTCAATTTTTGAAGCTTCACTTCCTATTGTTTCATTGATTTTGGTTACTGGGGGTATTTTGGTGAGTCTCAAAATTGCTTCTCTTTCACCTTCGTATCATATTTTGTGCACAATATAAGGATGCTGCACTAAATTGTCCTTTAAAGTTCATACCTGTTTATAAACAAATGACATTCTAGTTAAAACAAGTGCAATTCATTAACGTATTCTTGTAAAAATTTGTGGACAATAGGTTATTCTAGCCAGTAAATCTTATATTCTTTTGGGGAATATGTTTATAGATATGTATTGTGCTTGCAGTAAAGATAATCTTCAAGACAAAGCATTGAGCTTGATTATCTGTAAACAATATAACCAATACAAATAGTTACCATTTCATTAAATATATTTATGTCAGACTAGGATAGAGAAAGAGAAGAGGGAAATGAGCAATCTGATGAAAGGAGTTTAATCAAATCATGAGGGAGAAAATAAAAAGAATGGGATTAGTTCTAGGACCCTATGTATGTAACTTTTTCAGTTGTAGGGTGCTATAAATAGAAGTTTGTTTTTTTTGTTTTTTTTTTATATCTGATTGACTTTTGATGAATGTCCAGGCTGGGAAGGCTTGCATTTGATGAAGCAGAGAAGAAGAGAGAGTCAAAGGTGGAACTGCATTTGATGAACCATTTTTTTTTATGTTATTATTAATTGGTTTTAGTAGGAAATTGTTTTCAGTGTTAAGTCTAGGATGAGAACCTTTATATTATGCATGGTTTATTGATTCTGTTGGTGTTTATTAACTCTTGCATTTTGTTACCTTTTACAGGAGACAAAGGAGCTTGCTGGTAAATTTACAATGTGGAGTAGTCCTGTATGGTAATATTTGGAATCTAAGGATTTGAAGGTGTAGTCTCGGATGAGAAGGTCGAGACGATGAGACGATTTGATATCTTGAGCTTCAGTTTCTGTCAATGGAAGCAAAACCCATGAAAGAATCATCAAAGTGAGAGAGAAGAGAGAGCCCATGCGAGATTATAATTGAAGTTTTGGTTAGATGGGGATGTGTGGTTTTCTTCAATGGTTTCAGAGGCTGATACATTCAGAGAAATAGATTATTAGGCTAAATTTTTTTTTCCTTTTTTTCTGTTTTTTTTTTCGTGTAAGAGGAAAGAATTGTTGTAAAGAGGAAAGATTGAGGAAAAGGAAAAAAAATAGGTCACTAAAAAGAACTATGGTTGATTAAAGGGAAAGCAAGTAAAAAGAGAAAACCAACTCATTCTCTGTTTCTCATTATGCAAAAGTCTGTGAGATAATATATTTTGGTGGTTTTGACATTTTGATGGATGAAATGAAGTTGCCTGTTGTTCAGGAGGAGGAAGTTTTTGGATAGCCAATTTTTTTTTTTTAACCTTTTTCTTAACAAGTTTAATCAACTCAGAGTAAGCTGAGTTTATTATCAAAAATTATAAAATTGTTCTGCTTAATCTGCAGCATCCCTGGGTATCTGGCAGTTAACATGATGTATGGAGCTGAATTTTTGAAGGAGGTAATCAATAACCTACCAACTTACTACATGGTGGCCTACAGCTACATGTCAGCAGGGAAAACTCAACAAGGATTTTCATATGAGTCGGCATGCAATAGATTACATAAGCAACCTAAAATGCAAAGAACTATCCTCTATTTTGTAATATCTGTCAATTAAGTGCACAATATGAATATTATGATAGTTTTTCACATTAACCAAAAAGGATTGTTATGTAATTTAATTTTCAAATGACTGGTAAGCAAAATGTATTTCTCACAGAAATATTGTATGCAATAATTAATTTGATTTTTCAAACATTAGTTATTTTCCAGCAATAACTGAACATTTATATTATAACTGAAATTAGGGTAAGGGGAGGGGGGGAACACATGAACAAAAAGAGTGAAGGCATTTGTAAAATTTCTGCCATTCATCACCATTAATAACTAGAAGGATGCACATCATCCTTCCTACAAACCCTCACATACATTACAAATTTATGCATCCTTCCTCAAAAAAAAAAAAACAAAAATGAAAAAATGAAATTGAAAAGAAAACAAAATTAGCAAAATTACAATATATATATATATATATAGATGTGGAACCATTGAATCAGAGCATTACATTGCCATGTACTTAAAAAACACTTAGATGTACTAAAACATTTAGAATCACATATCTAGTTTGTATCTCCAAATCAGCAAAAAACAAATTGCTTCTCAAGATAAATAAAACAAACTTAATAGCTAGCTGCAGGCAGCAACTGTACAAAACTTGTTTGACAATATCTTCTTCATTCGTCATCCTCATCATTGTCATCAGCTCCACCTGCTTAGTTGAAGGCAATCAATCGCTCAATCAACTTGTTTTTCCTCTCTTCATATGTGAGCTTCTTTAAGTTGAACCTGTCAAACAAAGAAACAGAGCACCTACCATAATATTCTCTAATTAAAGAAGGAAAAACAAAGTGGGCAAAATGAAAACCTTTATATTTATGAAGTCTGCGTTTATTTATACTGTAAACACAAAATATCAAAAACAGAATGTAAAAATGGATTGTACAAAGTCAGACACTACATTTAATACATAAAATTGTGCACCTTGGGTCGTAATAGCCTGGACTTCTTCGCTGTGGGATCAGCACGGATGGCAGCATGAACTTTCTTGTACAGTTCCTCAATGTTATCTGCCTCAATACATCTTTTGATGTACTCACTAAAGTGAGACTGATATTTTTCTGGTTCATCTTCAAGTAAACTCTACATGACCAATATAAAAAGATGAACCAATATAAAATTACTTAGGTTATTGACGTTAACTCTAGAGAAAGCAGCATGACACTCGATCCATACCCTTATAAACGAGGCAACATGGCCACCCTAAATATACTTGCAGTGCACATCAGCATCTAGCTGCTTACTATCTTTTGAAAAACCAGCAAACCTCTAATCACTGTGAGGAATATCCAAGCCACCATAGACACCATTCCTGCCAATAGATAAGTACTAGCCTCTACAAGTATATCACTGGATCAAGTGCAAAATATAAACTAATATACCTCTTGATGGCCATAACCACCATATTTTGTTTTGTGTACAAAAAAGCTAACTAGAGGGATGTTTGTAAAATATACGTTTTGATAATATATATAACAAGCATGAAACATAGTGCAAGAGAAAAACGAATAATGCATGAGAGAGACATAAGTA
The DNA here is from genome assembly GCA_003254975.1 of Ochetophila trinervis. Taxonomy (NCBI): domain Eukaryota; kingdom Viridiplantae; phylum Streptophyta; class Magnoliopsida; order Rosales; family Rhamnaceae; genus Ochetophila; species Ochetophila trinervis. The sequence continues at coordinate 301,952 of QANX01000696.1, read as the reverse complement.
GAAAGGAAGATACATTAAAATAACTTCCTCAAAACGTTCCAACAAACAACTAACTTCTTAGAATATAATTTCCAGCACACAAACACTAATCCATCGGCCATAGGAATTGTGACCTACATGTTAATTTCTGTCTGGACATTTATGAAGTTGACAAAAACTCTCTCCTTTCACTCTTCAAATCTTTGAGCTGCAATGACAAAATTAAGTAGACTTTAGAATTATACAAGAAAATAAAAGGAAACTAAACATCATCCTAACCGAAAACAGTAACTTAGGGATATGTCTTATGAAGATAAACATGAAAACAGTTAGAACAATAAAGAAGTGATAACAAATTGTTTTTTTTCATGCGTTTGTAAAACTTGTAGATAAGACACAATCATACATCTCTTTATAAATAAGTGAATTAAACCCAAATAAATATTTTTATGTATATGACAATGGAAACCAACAGATGTATACTCTATGTTACAATTATTTTGCACCATTGGCTTCAAAGGTGAAATTTTAGACATACCTTTGGCCATCCCACCACCATTTACCATATGAGTCGGCATGCAATGATGTATCAAAGTTGTCATTACCGCGTTTTGTTTTGCATGTGCGCTTTGTGTGCCCAACCATTTTACACTTACTGCATCGCCGCTCTTTTCCCGCCTTACTTGTTTCCCCTGCAGATCCAAATTTGTTTTTCAAAACCAATGGATCCTTCATAATATGCTTCTTTTTCCCTGTTATGTCTCCCATGCATAGTTTTGTTTCTTCATAGATGTTTTTGTATTCTTCCATATGACTAGTTAGTCGGGCCACTTCCAATTTTGCCTATTTAAATCCATCATCTGTCTTGGATGCAAATAAACACAGTTTGTTACAGTCCACACTCAATGAGCCATATCGAAGAGATGTTGCAGCTTCATCCGAAAATTCGTGTACACTAGGACATTGAACCCTACCTTTCTTTGCATCTTTTCGCCAACGGTTCAGCACCAACGAATCAGGAATCTCTCCAATGTTCTCCACTTTCATTACATAAAATAAATGACTACAAGGAATTCCGATGCTATCGAAAATATTACATGAGCATTGTATGTGTGGTTGATTGTAATAGTTCACAGCATTCCAAGTTAATTCTGGATGCATATGCTTTGTCAACGTGTATACACGCATACCTCCATACTCTATGCAATTAGTTGTGAAAAGAACTGCCTGTTCCTTAATCTGTATGAGAACTTTTTTAAATATTCGCCTTGTGTACACTTTTGCAGCATGTTTCTCAAACTGATGAAGGTCAGTAATAGCGACTGGAGTTGTACTTTTACTTTTAACATCATCATTCACTTCATGGTTTCGCATCCTTGAAATAGCCCTATCAATACTTATCATAAACTCGTATAACTTTTGTCGGGACTGCATATATCTATTTAAGTACGCGTTCATACTCTCACATCGTTGAGTGCTTCGCATCCCAGCAAAAAACTGTCCTTTCATGAATGCTTCAGCCCAAATATCGCGTGTCTTGTGCATCATTGTTAACCATTCCTTATTGTGCAAACTAAACTTGTCTAGCATGCGTAACCAACGATGCTCAAACTCTTCTGGAGTATATTCNAGGTCATCTAGTTTATGCTTCTGTTTTGTGTATTTTTTTTTGTTACACTAGTAATTATTCAGTGATGAATGTCTGTTGGGCTTCAAAGAAAAACATTTTGAACAAATATCAGATGGTTGATCGTAGTTGCTGAAGCTTTTTATAAATATGAAATTTAAGGTGATTGAAATTAAGTTACTTATCATCTTTACTATTTTCTAAGCCACAAACACATGGTTAATGAAGCACCAAGAAAACAAAAATTTAGAACATCAACCAAATTGCTCCACAAAATTTCTACATCTATAAAAATGATTACATATCATTCTGTTACAGAAAACAATTATATTCGTCAAATAATCAAACCAAAATCACTTACAAAATAAACCGAATAAGCAATAAGGTTTGGAACTATTTTTATCACAAATTTTATCAAAATCTTTTCACTGCAAGGAAGGAAAAAATAAGAAGAAAAAAACTCATTTTTTACCTTGCTTTATAGAGGCCATAAGGAAAATTTCAGTTCTTGAATTGGGGAAAGAGATAGGAACCCATAAATTGAGTTTAATCAAGCAGCTATAATTTTCTTTCTGTCCGGCTCCCCAAAAACGGCTTCAAACATACGCTTTTCAAATTATGACGGCATCGACTTGTGGCTCTGCAAAGAGGGTTTTCGACTCAGATGCAGAGAGGGTTTTTGACTAGCTAAATTCCTTCACGAGGCAGAGCTGATGCCCGATTCACCCTTTGGTTGACTCACTAGCGAAGATGAGTCTGGTGGAGATAGGGGTTATAAGAGCAGGAATAAAGATAGGGGCAGAGAGTCGTATGTGTGGAGGAGAGGTGGGAGGAATGTGGAAATCGAATTTCAATCGTATGTGGGGAGGAGAGGTGGGAGGAGGAGAGAATAGGAAGAGAGGTGGGAGGAATGTGAAAATGGGCTTTAGGTCGTATGTGTGGAGGAGTGGTGAGAAAAATGTGAAAATGACGTTTAATTGGAATTCTTTTATTTAACTTTTTTTTTTTTTTGGGCCCTAACCAGTTTAGAAGGTAATTAGTACCGGTTGTATCCCATACAACCATCCATAATTCTGTAGAAAATCCCATTTTTGATAGACGTGCATTTATTCCAATTAAAACAAAGTACATCTAAAACGGGTCAGCCTACAGTACAACTTCTTATTTTGGTTGGACTGGTAGAACCATGCTTACATGTTGACAAGTGGCATCACAAAAGTCAACTTACCTGTGTAACCGGATATAACCGGTAGCAATATTACAAAATTTTTGGATTACATTACTCCATTGATAGACAAGTTACCTCACGTTTGAACAATGTTACCTCATTTCTGTTATATTACAATATTGATGGACCAAATTACGTGATTTATGGAGAAATTACAGGTTCTTTGAACAAGATTACCACCTTTCAGTAGTGTTACAACATTTATGGACAATGTTACATATTTTGCAGATTACTTTACTTTTTTATGGACAATATTACTTTGTTTTGGATAGCATGTTGCAAAGCCCGTTACTTTGTTCATGGATTAGTGTTACTTTCTTTATGGACCATGTCACCTCCCTTGTGGATCGTATTACATGATTTCGGTTATATTACAATATTTATGGACCAAATTACGTCATTTATGGAGAAGTTACAGGTTCTTTGAACAATATTACCACCTTTAGGTATTGTTACAATGTTTATGAACAATGTTACATACTTTGCAGATTACTTTACTTTTTTATGGACAATATTACTTTGTTTTGGATAGCATGTTCCAAAACCCGTTACTTTGTTCATGGATTAATGTTACTTTCTTTTTGGATCATGTCACCTCCCTTGTGGATCGTATTACATGATTTCGGTTATATTACAATATTTATGGACCAAATTACGTCATTTATGGAGAAGTTACAGGTTCTTTGAACAATATTACCACCTTT